>JAAECE010000006.1:3000000-3264511 GCA_010203745.1 Mucor lusitanicus | reverse complement strand
TTTCTGCTGCTGTTGTTGGTAGTGTTGTGCTGGTTGTAGTTGCTGCTGCTGCTGTTGTTGTTGTTGTTGATACTGCTGCTATTGTTGTTGTTGATATTGCTGCTGCTGTTGTTGCTGTTGCTGCTGCTGTTGTTGTTGCTGTTGCTGCTGCTGCTGTATCTGTTGTTGTTGTTGCGGTTGCTGTTGTTGATACTGCTGCTGTTGAATGGACTGTTGTTGCGGTTGCTGTTGTTGTTGATACTGCTGCTGTTGTATCTGTTGTTGTTGCTGCTGCTGCTGCTGTACGGGTTGTTGACAATGATGACGCTGCTGTCGCTGCTACTGCTGCTGTTGTTGCTGTTGCTGCTGCTGATAGAGGCATTGTCTTCGAATGTAAAGGCTTCTGGCGTTGTCATCACAGCTTGATAACAATTGTCGCACTTGATATAGTCATTCGACATGGCGCAAGACACACCAACAGGATCCAGAACAGAATGGATTGCGTATCGTCGACATTTGGTTGTCTATGTTGCACATGTTAATCTATATTGTATAAAATATCTGTATTCTTTGTTTACTCACGTTGACATAGTGGATCATCTCATCCAATTGCTGCTCTTTCGATATTTTGGCCTTGCCATGCTGGCCACGCAACCTAAACTGCCTCAAGTCCTCCATTTGCTCATCGCTAGTCAGCAAAATGCACTGGCCTGGCGCTATAAAGGCATCGGGATTGCGCTTGGCTCTACCTGCGCCTTGGACGTATTCCATTATAGAGTCGCAAATTCCATAATGGATGACAGCGTTGATGTCTGCCTTGTCTACACCCATTGCAAATGCTGAAGTACAGCACATGATCATAACACCGTCTGTCTCACGCATGAATGCTGTCTGGTTTGCCGTTCTTGCCTCTGGCGTCATTTGCCCATGGTAAACGAGTACCTGAGTGCTGGAGCGAGTCTCCTGGATCTCTTCTTGAAATCTTTCGGCAGTTCTTGTTTCTAAAAAGAAGATTATGATGGCGGCGTGTCCGTTGTTGTCAGTAATTAATGCTTCGATAGCACTGAACAGTTCTTCCCTCATCTCCGAGGTCTTCTCCTTCTTGGTAACCTTGTATTGCAATTCGGGTCTTGTTGTAGACGCCTGTCTGACTGTTGTAAAATTACTGCCAAATGCTATTTTCAACTCTTGTTCCAGCTTGGGAGGCAAGGTGGCCGTGAGCAGCAAAATGGGAACTCTTTGTGTACGCAATGTATGCAAATTATGCATTTCGGGCCTCCAGTCGTTCCACGTAATAGCCAAGTGGGCCTCGTCAAAGACAATTCTGGCCAAGCGGTCACCATGTTGGCTCAGTGCCCTTAAATGACACAGCAAATCGATATTGGAGCAATGCTCCACGGCAACAAAGAGGATGTCAACTCTAGTCAGTGTAGAGCGAGCATCTGTCGTTATGCATAATGTAGTTAGTATCAAGACACTTATTTCTAAATCATCTAGTCATATTTACCTCTCCAAGTGTCGTAAGTCAAGCCATGCATATTGCATCTTGCCTTCATGTCTGCCATCAGAGCCACGAGAGGGCTGACAACCACCGTTGTCCTTCCTTGTTGCTTTTCAATGAATGCTGCAAGAAAGAATAGCAGCGATTTTCCTTGTCCTGTTGCAAGAACTGCCAACACATCTGACTCCCTTTTGAGCACCATGGCCATGGCACGGGCTTGGTCCACTGACTTGAATGATGCTGTCAGGTCTCCGTAAAATTCTCTCAATTTAAAGAGAATGTTCATATCAAGCTCTATTCTATAGTATCAGTATTGCAAATTATCCGTTGAGTGCATATACGTACCACAATTGACATGCTCGAAATCATCAACAGTGATATGTAGGCGTCTTTTTCTGACAACGACGTCTAAATCCAGTGTGTGTATGTTAGCTTTATATACACATAGATACATCACTTTTCTGTTGCTGTGGTACATACCCGTTTCGCCTTCAATGATGGGTGCGGCTGGTGCAACACTCGAAATGTGTCTCTTGACAGGGATGCAGCCAATGTCGACGACGGATTCTCTCAGATTGATTACTTGAGGCTTTTGCTGTCTCAGACTTTGCTTGTCGAGTTCACTCAAATCACAGCCTGTAAACATGGGTGTATACAGTCAATTCCAGCTTCAAATATCAACACAGGGCATCATTTTGTACATACCAATCATCTGTTGATGCTCGAGACTACACAGGAAAAAGTTGAGCAAGTTGTCACGCCCCAAAAACGCAAAATCAAGTTGACTGAAGGCATAGGTTCTGTTGGCTACTCAAATGGTGTGGCTGCCTTGATGGTGAAACAAGAGAGATGAAGCCGTGTCGGTTACGGCGGGTCTACCTCTGGCCAATTCAGCAGGAATGTCATAGTCAGGCATCTCGTCAAATGCATTGATGTTGATGAAATGTTGGAGTCTAGTACTCATAAAAGCGACTATAATGTGTCTAAGAGGCAAAAGAGACACAGAGACACCAAGAACTTCGTTGGTTTTTCTATGTTATATCAAAATAAAATGTATCAGAATGCCATGTGCGTGATGCTATAGCATATGGGTACTTACCTTGCCAAAAGTCGACTCAATTGCTCGCTGGTAGCAACTTTTCCTTGACACACAAAGAGATACAGGTTGTATGCGGCCAATTGCTGATCACACATTTCAGGGTTGTTGGCATGGATGATGCGAGTGGCATATCTGAAATTAAATTAGTGCACAGACCATAGAATCTTATATTTTTCACTGTGTTACCTTTCAACGGGTCTGACTACACAAAGCATAATCACTACAAGTCTCGACAAGGGCTTGGGCAAGAATCTTGCAAGGTAGCGATCACCATGTATTCCAGCAGTTTTGTGGTAAAACTGAGTCAACATAATTCTGCCATAAGTGAAGAACACATTGCGCAAGCCAGATTTTTGGTTGTTGACCACGGTTGCTCCACAGATTTCGGTGCCTCGGGTGGGTGCGCCTGCAGTGGTGTGCACCAAAGTCAAGATCTTGAGGACAAGAGCAGCAACGTCCTTCATCCATTCCTCGAATGCAGTCGCATTTGGCGTTTTACCATCAGCGCCGAAAAACTTGAGCTTCAGGTCAGGAGTGGACAGGATGTGGCGGATGATATAGCCGGTGGTTGACTTTTCGCTCAGTATTCTGTTGCGGGGGTCGACGTAAAATGCATAGCCCATGCGCATGGAACTCATCATGTCTGGGTGATTGGTTGCATTAGGATCAATGGGGTCGTGGAGGCAGGGAATGTTGGCTCCAAGCAACACCTTGTCCTTCAGCAATTGCCATGCTTCATCCTCCAAAATCAGGGCAAATCTAGCAATACCATCGATGCTAATTCTTCCATTGTTGTAATACAAGGAAGAGTAGTTGTCATGCTCATTCCAAATGATGTTGGGATGGGTAGGCTGGTCGGATGCATACTTCTCGGCTACTCTGGTTACTGCTGCGAGTTGAGAGAATGCGGTGTTGCCGGTGGTTCTGATGTACTTCAAAGCGTCAGTGTTGTATTCAGTAGTCATTTTGCAATTTATGTGATGTTGTCGAATATACGAAAAAAATAAGTAAGCGAAAGAGAGGGGAGGGATCCAAAAAAAGCATGTGCTGCACATCTTTAAAGACTGATTGTCCCTGAGTTACCTCATGTCAACAATAGGGCTGTCACTCAAAATTGCTCGCTGTGCTCTTTATTTACGGTTCGAGGCACTCTGATTTTCAACCTTTTCCCTTTTTTTTAAAAAAAAAAAACTTCAACCATGTCCTTTGTTTGCACCAAGTATCCTCCTTGCGCGCAAGCCTTTAGCTCAGACTCATTGCGTAAAACCCACGTTCGCTGTGTTCATCAAGCTTTGGTTGATGTCAAGTACCCTGGTGGCCGTGAGTGGTGTAGTTGATTGAATGTTTGGCTTTCATTCTGTTCACTAGTTGATTAGATGTAGAAAAGGATGTAGCAAGAAATCCAATTGATGGCACGTTTTCATGTCGTATTTGCAACAATTACAAAAACATCAACCCTTCGCTTTTGAAAAGACACGCAAACAACTGCCAGGCATTCAGTAAGTATACTACTACATGTGGATTTGATTGCTCTTGCATTGACATTTGTATTGTTAGGATCTCGCATTTCTGTTCCTGCAGCAGCTGGTGCTACAGTGGTCCCTGAGACTACCAATGCTCCCATTACTCCTATTGCGCCATCTGTGCCTGTGCCTGAGCCTACACCCTCTGTGCCTGAGACCACTCCTTTTTTGGCTGATCTTTCTCCTTCTGTGCCTGATCCTACGCCATTTGTGCCTGAGCCTACTCCATTTGTGCCTGTTGAGCCACATGTATCCACTGCGCCATCCGAATCAACACCCACTGTGCCATCACCAGAGCCATCTGCTGCTGACATGGATGCCACCACTGATCCCATCACTACTGATCCCACTGATCCCATCATCGATGACACGACTGATCCCATCGCCACTGATCCCACTGATCCTATCACTGCTGATACCACTGAGCAATCCGAGCCTATTCAGTTGGATACTACTGGTAAGTCCATCTTTTATTTACTAGATCGAGTAATGATGCTCATCCATCATTGCTAGACTACAATTTAGATTACCAATCTCTTGGACTGGTGATCCACTTGCAATCCAAGAGTGTCATCTGTATCAATTGCAAATGTGCCGTCCAGATTGAAAATGTGGTTGCTCATTTCAATCGCAATCATTCTTTGACAAGACGTATAGCACAATACAATCAGACACAACAGCAGCAATATCAAGCCAATTTGGACAATGAGCTTCCTCAAGACCTCCCAGAGCCGCTTGCTACGACCAATTTGGAGGACAGACTACGTGAGCTTGGCGCTGTTTCCTACAATGAGCACCACCTCTATATTGCGCCTTTGAGAGATCCTCTGCCTGTGATTTCTCTCTTGGAGGTGTCACCTGGATTCGTATGTGGCTACTGTCCCTTGCGATATGTATCTGCCGTCGCTGCATTTGCAGGTACTCGATCGACAATGCTCAAACATATGCGACTCACACACCGTGGATTGAATCACGACAATTATACCACCTGCCATGTACAGCATTTGTACAATGATCAAGGTCATAAGGTATATTTTGGTGTTGAGAGGTTATACTCTGGTCCAACGATTGAGTCAACCATCACCAGCGAAGGTGATGCCTTGTTTGACGAGTTTCTTTCGGAAAACCCGGGCTACGACGAAGGGTTTAACCCTGATGCGTCGATTGGCGACTCGAGAGTCTTTTCTAGATTCTATGACTATATGCACTGGTTTGATCTTGTAAATGACGTTGCTGGAGAGGATACCAATGAAAATAGAATCCTTCTTCACAATTGGGTGAATGCCAGGACACCACAGTTTCGAGATGATATAGCGCGCATGGATGCGGATTTGAAGATGCTGGTTCGCCAATACTTCAATTATATGCAAAGATTGATGAGTAGTAGCTCATCATCATTTTACCATTTCCGTATTGCAGTCATGCAAAACGATGTGTGAGTATATATGGATGCCATCCCGTTACAACACTGACTTTCTTGTCTTTATACAGCAATGAGCCAACACCGACTGTAGGATTGCGTCCATTGAATGTTAATTCTCGCAACAAGTATTTTGATCTTTTCTTCAAATACATTAAAATGATGATGATGGCCGCCGCTCCCTCTTTTGCGTCTAGTCCGTATGACGATCAGCACACCAAATACCGTGCCTTTGGAGAAGTGATCTTTAACGGCACCAATGGTGAGACCACAAGAAGGTTTGTGGATGAAATCCAGGAGATCATTCTAGATATGCGCTCCTCTCGCTCAGAATTTCGTGCCGCTGAAATTGCCTTTCCAGTCTTGCATACGTATTTCATGGCACTCGTCAGCGAGGAACCTGCAAATTTCCATCAAAGCTATAAATCATCCGTCTTGGTCTTTACGGCTTTCTCCATGATATCCCAAAGTGGCGTATGGAAAAATGTGAGATACGTCAAATCTGTGCCCGCTCGATTGAAGTACATGTTTCGAAGCATTGTCTTGTATCAACTATTGTTGGATAACAATGGGTTGGTATTTGTTGATGAGGATAACTTTGTCCAATCTGGTAATGCACAGGATAATGCAGATCTCGACACTGATCTCACTGACGACGAAATGGTGGATCAAGACAACGACGAATGATTAATAAAATGTCAATTTACCTCATGGATCCCTTTTTTCAATGCATCCATGACAATCCATCCTTTCAACCCACACTATACGGGTATCAATGCTACCTGCTACCTATAATATAAAAAATAGGATATCCTATTTTTGTCAGAGCCGAGACCAATATACATCAAATACCCAATCGACTACATGAATTAGATTGTATAGGTACCGTCGAACTAGTAACGTAACCAGCAAAGGGCACAATATTGGAGGTATGATGGGATCCATCTGCATTAAATGGCAGTGACTCTTTTCTGTATGCAAAAAGCTTAAAAGAGGCTTTCAGTGATTTTGGATGTCTTTTTTCTCCTTTCTACCACTCAATTTTTATACCATCATGGACGTATACAAAGAGGTCTTTGCTAATCTGCGTAGTGAAATGGAGAATTTCGTACAAGAATTAGATGAAGGCGATGCTGACGCGATGCTACAGATTGTGGATGGGTTTGCTTCCCTGTCAGATGGTATAGTATTAGAGCGTTATCGTGTTTTTGTTTCTTGTGTGTTCATCGTCGTCGTATGTAGTTGCACATGCTTTCTGGATGGAATCATCGATCAAACAGGCAATGCGAAGCGTTTGGTCGCATTCTAGCCAGATGTCCTTGTCCGCTCATCATGCTGATATCGACACACAAAGGACAAATGTTACTGAGCATGCCAACCAGGTTTTATTAGATGAAGGCATCGCAGACAGTGATGACCCATCTCCAGAAGCCGAAATCCATGCTAGATCCAGTGATATAGCGCAATCATCATCAACTTCAGCCACGCCACCACCACCCGCACCAACATCAACAGCACCACCATCAGCATCAACATCATCCTCTGCAGTAGATCTGGATCCTGTTGATATACCCATGCCATCAGCTCCAATTGACCAGACGAGGAAGCGCAAGAGAGTAAAAGGACCCAAGACCAAGCCCATCAATTTGGCTTGGTTAAAGAAGGAATTATCGCCTACAGCCTTTGATCGTAAGTCATGTGTATGAAATTCAACCTGTCGACCTATAGTATCAGCATTTCATAGTGTTTTTGCATCATATTGGACATGAGGAAGAGCTTTTGGCAGAGGTAAAGAAGCGATTTCAACTTGTGTTGAGTCTGGAGAGGCAACAGGAAGAGAATGGTATCTTTGACTACGAAGGGATACCCCAAGATTTGAGGACATGTGTAAAGTTGTATCTTGGTAGCTCTATGAGACGTCAAGCCGAGAACTATCACGGATATGTCATGGCTTGCCAGATCCAGAAAAGAGTGGATGACGAGAACAAGGGCGAGACTGAAGCAGTGAAAATGAAGAGATACAAGGAGATCTTCTCTGTCATTGCAGGTAATGTGGCAGGCATGCAAGACATTATGGCTATATTTGACAAAGAAATCAATTCAGCATCATATATCAACAAGGACGAAGGCAAGAACGACATGCTCCATTGCAGAAAATGCAAAATACTTGCGGACAGGTGTGGTCTGTTTGTGTTGGTCTTGCATGATGTATTTTCAAAGAACTTCATCACCCGGGTAAGACATGAATTCTATGGATATGCCAATGCTTGATCACTGATACGCTTATTATATGCATGGCTGTGTCTGTCTAGCTCATCAATGACAAAGGGGTCAACAAGGATAATATAGAGAATATAGTCAGAGTTTTGGATTATTCATTATCAAAGAGTTTTCTGAATGCAACCATAGTGAATGGGGAATTTACGCTTGCTCCAGAAGAGGCCAGTGTCATTGAATTGGATTAAAATTAAAGATAATACATTATACTACCAGCTTCAGGCATTGTAGACACAGGATTTCGTATTCTTTATCTTATTGTTCATCTTATGGGTAGCAGGTAGCAGTGGCACCCGTACAGCATCATTCTTGTTTATGATTGGAGGGACAGCTGCTACCTGTACGGCATCATTCCCGCTTATGATTGGTTGAAAAAACTGCTACCTGCTACCTGCTACTTGCCACCTGCAAAATAGGATATCCTATTTTACGGGTAGCATATTTGCTGCAATTCTATTGGATAAAAATATGCTACCTGCTACCCGTTGGGTAGCAGGTAGCATACTCACGGTGTGAGTCGCCCGGAAATGCTATTAGATATAATTGTCTATTTAGTTTGCAAATTTATTTTTTTATATATATATATACTTTCCTCTCCGTTGTGGTAATGTTAAACTGGATAATATAGAGAATATATTCAGAGTTTTTCTGAATGCAATTATATTGAATGGGGAATTTACTCTTGCTCCAGAAGAGTCCAGTGTCATTGAATTGTATTAAAATTAAAGATAATATATTATATTACCAGCTTCAGGCATTGTAGACACATGATTTCGTATTCTTTATCTTATTGTTCATCTTATGGGTATCAGGTAGCAGTGGCACTCGTACAGCATCTTTCTTGTTTATGATTGGTGGGACAGCTGCTACCTGTACGGCTTCATTCCCGCTTATGATTGGTTGAAAAAAAAAAAAAAAAAAAAACTGCTACCTTCCACCTGCTACTTGCCACCTGCAAAATAGGATATCCTATTTTACGGGTAGCATATTTGCTGCAATTATATTGGATAAAAATATGCTACCTGCTACCCGTTGGGTAGCAGGTAGCATACTCACGGTGTGAGTCGCCCGGAAATGCTATTAGATAATTGCATATTTATCTTGCAAATATAAAATTCTCTTCCAGGTAGCATATTCACGGTGTGAGTCGCCAGGAAATTCTATTAGGCTTAATCAGCGCCCTCAGTACAGTTTAAGTTAAGCCCCAGCGTGAGTCTAGGCTCGACACTCCCTACCCCTTATTATATAGCCTTTTTTGGGGAATCTAGAGTGACATAATGCTTCTGAAGCTGTTAGAAACATAATTCTAGCGAAATGGAAGCATTTGTACATGAGTTACAGTCATTTAAAAAAGTATCATAGGCTGTGTTTGCCCTGGCTCGAACGCCGGTCCCCCAGGTGCGAAGTTGGTGTCTTAATCAGGGCCTGGTGATTTTTAAAGCCGTGATTTTCAAATGGCTGTAACTCGCGGAGATAACTGAACTTTCGGACTTTCTTTATACCATCGGAAAGAGAGAAATTTTCTGATTCAGATGAAATTTTTCAAAAAGTAGTCCGTAGTTTTGTATAGGGATATAACTCTAATTTTTAATAATAATACTATTCTTGTCCCTTATTCTAATTTTTTTTAATAATAATAGTATTCTTATCCCTTATTCTGATTTTAATATTAATTAATATCCTATTATTGATCTTATCCTTACCTTTATTCTGATCCGAATTAGCTATTTGTCCCACTTAATTTTCCTCCAAATTTTTTTTTTTTTTTTTCTCTATCTCTTCTAGTTTGTGATATAATATCCTTTATACTTTTGTATACACTATCATATATCTCTATCTCTTCTAGTTCATGAGTTGATATCGTTTATATTTTGCATATACTATCCCTTCTCTCTATCTCTTCTAGTTCGTGAGATAATATCCTTTATATTTATCTTACGTTGTTATATATCTCTCTATTTCTTCTCTATCTAGATTTGTTTCCCCCTTTAAAGGTTGCAAATTTCCTATATTGTATCATGTAGCATACTCACGGTGTGAGTCGCCCGGAAATGCTATTAGCTTCATTTCTGACAGAGTTGTTGTTTCATCAGGTTTGACCCCATTTCTTAGACTCCAACACTCATTCAAAAATCGAGGTTTTCTGAATTTTCGAGATGTATAATTATTCAATATAAAGATTCTAGATATCCCCGAATAGCTTAAGTTTAGCCCTTTAAACTTAGCTAGTAATTTACTGCTATTATGTATTTGGAATTTTGTAATAACTTACAAAAAGCATTTTATTTTTGTGTCAAATTGGCCATTTTTGTTCTACAGTGCTTGTACATGTTTTAAACGCCGTCGCAGTGTGGGTATATATTGCCTTGATCCAACTTGCAAACAGCTCAATCTGATACATAGCTATTACGTTTATTGCTTTCTATACATTTCATACACGCTCCTTTTAAATACTCTGCTATTAATTTGTTTTCATTCTCCTTGCATAATAGATTTACTGTATGATGATGTCAATGCTTTCTGTGCATGATCTACCACCACTCGATAGGACTAGAAACCATGAATTCTCTTGTTGGATCGAGCAAAGATCAATTTGCTATGGTACTTGATTCGCTGCTATCAACAAATTGCACGTTTGTCAGCATTTGATGGTGGCATTCACAAGTCGGTTGGGCTATTCTCCCTTGAATGTGCCAATTCCGATTATGCTCTCAAACACTGCTGTTATTCATCTCTGGTTTACAGCCACTACCATCGAGTTAGCTAAACTAGCAATGCTCTCGGCTTGCTGGTTACGAATCGCTCAAGTAAATACATCTAGAAGCATGCAACACGTTTTTTTACTCGCATAGATGCTCATACTCTACTACAGGTCTATTGATGCTGAGTCTCCATCATCATCATCAACTCGCATTGCCGCTACATTTTGATCTGGACATTTGACAGATAAACTCCTACAAGTAGTGCTAGGCTTGCACCTACTACCCAGACTTTCTACTTTATTGAAAAGGCAGCAAGCAATCTAAAGCTCCTCGTGAACAGGCTTCTTACTGCTGCTACTGTCCTTGTGAGCTGTCTCTTTTTTCTCGACATCGGCAACTGACTGGCAGACGGCAGGGGATAGCATACGGAAGTGGTATTCACATTTCTCTGGTTCAGATACATCGATAATCTCATTATTCAAACCACATTCAATGGTAGCCTTGACACTTCTTTCAGGACCATTCCAACAGCGAGTACCATGACTATGAATGTGCACCTTGTACAAATCGTCACCACCATCAAATTTGGCAAATTTACTAGCATAGACATGTGGTTAATTTTAACATTGCTGTGCAAATCTACCCAACCTACCCCAAATGTGTACGAGTACTGTCCTTGTTGCTCTTTTGATAAGCGTCGCCAAGGAAACAGAGCGAATAAGTATATCTACAGCAAAGACATTTGAGTCAGGTATGCCAACAACACTGCAAACTGTACGTACTCTCCCTCGTCCTTTTCAATACAGACATCCTTGAGCTTCAGCCACTCTCGATCCACACCGTAATCCGTAGACAAGTCCTTCTTGACCTTTTCCAAGTCATTTTCTAGCGTGTTGACTTGATCCTCTGCTTCACGCACAAGTTGACGGGTGTTTTCCAAGGCTACAAACAAGAAATATATGTATATGTATATATTTGGTTAATCATACTCTAGGACATGTTCTTGGTCAGATTGACTCTAGCACACCTGCTTGTTGGTTACTCGTGGTATCATCGTGGGCATCTGGCACTACTTTTCTGGGTTGTAGTTTGTCCAGTAATCCGGTTTTCAAAGCAGATGGCAAGATGGAATCCAACTTTTCAAGAACCACATCAACGACTGAATGCTTACCTAAACAAGAGATGAATGGGGGGATTGCCAATCTGCAAGTCATTATTGAATATTACCTTCAATTTGAGGTGATTTCTCTTCAGCGGGCGCCTCAGCTTCTACGTCTGCCTCGTCGTCATCGTCAGCATCAACATCTTCCACTTGGTCGTCATGAGCATTGATGTTTGCCAAATTGTCGTCAATGATGGCTTCAATCGATGCGAATCGCGTGACAAATTCATCATAGCCAGAAATCGCACTCTTGACAGCCATGTCGTGGAAATTGTGGTTGTGGTCCCGCTTCATGTCGCCCAGAATGCTCTTGAGCACATTGAGCTCCTTTTTCAGAATGACAATATCATGCTTCAAAGTAGCAACCTCCAGCGAGCTTGATTTGCATTGGACCTTGCTACTACTGCTATTCTTGTTGGATGTAGATCCAGCTGTGCGAGATTCCAAATCTTGCAGTTCACGTTGAAGGCGAAGCAGATTGGACTTTTTGAGGATGATTTCGTCTTCCAGTTTGGTCTGATCCTCCTCCCACAGAGCCACTTGCTTTTGTGCGTCCTGAATGAGCTGTCTCTTTGCGTTTAATCCTGCCTCTGTTGATTTCTTCAAGCTGGATTGCTCCTTTCTGTAAATCTCTCCCACTTGCTTGCACCGGTTGGGACATGAAATCAGCTCTCCGTTCTCGTCGGATCCATCGCAACAAGCGTCATCACAAACACCATCGTTGACAGCATAGGATTTGATGTAAGCCGGAATATGTCCCTCATTGGCGCAATAAAAGAGACTATTGGGACAAGCAGAAGTGCCTGAAATTCTTGTCAGTAACGACTAGAATCAAAAAACTAGATGGTACTTGCCTGGTTCATCCGAGCCATCCGCACAATCGCAATAGTCGTCATTGATGGCTGCATACGGTATCACCTTGGAGCCGTCCAAGCAGGTCCAGGTGCCGTCCTTGGAGGCTTGATATAAATCGGATTCTACATGTTGCATATGTAAGTACATTTGGCCAGTGTCATTTGAGTACACACTTTTCTTTACTTTCAGGAGCAACGCCTCTGACAGCAGAAGCTGCCTTGACGAGTGAAACAGCTGCTAGAATGCAAGGTAAATTGTACTTGAAGGAGACCATTTCAACAAGGAAAGAGAGCAAAGAACACTGTAAAATCCTCACGCGAAAGTAAGCATTTATTTTCAATACAAGCCAATCAGCGACTCTTGTTTGGACACGTCAATGTAGTTCTGTACAGCTGTCGCCTCCTACTGCCTACCACATGCACATTGACAAGTATACTACAATTACACGGCTTTATTAGGGGAAAAAAAAGATACAAATAGATTAGTCTTCTGCTTCTAAGCTCTTGAGGAGAGCAGCAGCAGATAGATCGTCAGTGGAAATGCTGTCGCCTTGATCAGCTCGTTGCTTTTGCTTTCTACTACGACGTCTTGATGTGCGCACTTCTACTTCGCCCGTTCTCAGCTTGTCCAGCAGGTTGTCCATCATGCAGCGATCGCTCTCTCCCTTGCCGTCTGAATCCGTATTGATGCCCTGCACAGATCCTCGCTTTTCCTTGAGTGCCGCTTCTGCCTTTTCCTTTTTGATTCTAAGGCGCTCCTTTCTCTCTTCTTCATCGCGTCGTCTCTTTTCATCGCGCTCTTGCTTTAACTGCATCTTTTCCTCGGCAGCAGTTGCGTCCTAATATCGAGCAATCCATGAGTTTGCAAGCAGTTGAGCAGCAGCAACGGTACCCACCTTCCATGTCACTACAAAGCGTGCAAATGTGCCGAAAAAGTCGTCTGGTCGCATCACCTTGGGATTCTCGCCATACCACGTCATGACGTCCTTCCAGCTGGCGTCCATGTTGATGTACAATGTCTGCAAATCCTGGAATCGGAGCGACGCCTTTTCTTGGTATTTGCCCATGACAATGCGGAAACGGTCTTGCTCGTCGTCCAGCTCGACGTCTTCAGGCTGCCAATGGGTGCCTAGTTCAAGGTCGAGGTCCTTGAGTCCCTTTCTCATTTCGGTATATTGCTGAATCATGTCATTGAGACTGGCCATGATACGAGCTGCTTGTTCAATGTCCTTGAGATCCTGCAGGAATTGCAATAGTTGAGGGAATTGACGGCGCGTAACACCCGTAACCACATGCAGCAATGTCAGAGACGAAATGTTGGATGCCTTGGTGTCCACCAGCTGTCACAGACGTTAATCCATGCGCAAGCGTATACATCATTCAGATACTTGCCTTGTTGATGCTGGATATACGCATACCAAATGCACCGCCTTGCAAACTAGAGGCATTCATAAAGTTGCCAAGCACCAAAATGAGCTGTGCACAAATGTGAGTGAGTAGCAATGATCCATGGTATATCACTTACGCAAAGCAAGTTCTTTAAGCTCTTGGAATTCTTGAGAGCGTCCGAGACCTGGAGTACAATTGTCATGTTCTTTTCCAGCTGCTCAAACTTTTCCCAAAACTGCACTCGGAACAGCATGAATTGGATACGCGCTTCATAGCGATACATGCGATACATCTGCTCAGCGATTTAGTAAAGATACTCAAAGGACCAGCAGACCAGACCATACCTCAATAGTAAACTGCTCGGGAATATCCAGCTCTTCTTCACAGACTTCAGGTGTTTCCTTTTGATACTTTTCCATCATCTTTAGATCGTCGTCTTTGCTGGGCACATAGGCGATCAGATTGCCCAGAAAGGTTTCCGTGCAGAGCTCGTCGTTGATCTTCATGATATCCAATCGCACCTCTGCAAAGTTGGGATACGCCTTGACCTTGGGAAGCACCGCCAAATCTGGTAGTGCCGACTACAAGTAAGAATACAAGAGTAAAAAGAAAATAGCAGACTTACTGATGTTTCTCGTCTTTTCCTTGCTCAAAAACTTGACAGCATCCTTCTTTTCATCCACCTTGGCCTTGAGTCTCTTTTCAAAGAAATTATTCACCTTGGCAGGGAACAGCGTTTCAATCTTTTCAAATACACCGTGCTTGTCCAGATCGTCTTCTAGCTCGTTTTCATCTACATCCTCCAGCTTCCAAATGGTATTATCCACACTACGGGCATCCAGTTTTTGCCATTGCAGATTCTTGAGCTTGACTTGAGGATAATGGCGCAATTCCTTACGCAAAGGTCCCATGGGGACAGGTGGCAAATTGGGTCCCTTGCCTCCTGGTGGAGGGGGTGGAGGAGGTGGTCCGCCTGGTCCGCCTGGAGCTGTGTGTGTGTGTGTTTGTGTGTGTGTGTGTCAATCATCCATGTCGTATTATAAATTAGGCTTACTTACGTGGAGGAGGTGGCGGTGGTGGTCCAGATGCGCCAGGAGGACCTGGTGGTGGTGGTGGTGGTGGTGGAGGAGGAGGAGCCATACCGCCAGGTGCTATTAAACAACATGTCAGTCAAAAGGCAATGACTCGTATTACATCAAATATACTTACGTGGTGGAGGTGGTGGAGGAGGAGCCATGCCACCAGGAGCTATTAGATATTGTCAGAATGACCATATTGCTTCCATTTCATGCACACAAACTTACGTGGTGGTGGTGGAGGTGGTGGTGGAGGACCAGATGCGCCAGGTGCTGAATTTACGTGTTAATATGCCATGCTTTTCTTTTTCATAGCTACAACTTACGAGGAGGTGGTGGTGGTGGTGGTGGAGGTGGAGGTGGAGTGCCAATGGCAGGTCCAGAAGTGGGTGGTGGAGGTGGAATGCCATCATTTGATTCTACAAGACATGTCAGCCACAGGCCGAATTGCGCGTTATCAAGACTTACCAGGAGCTTGAGGTATATTATCAGATTTAAGCGCTGGTAGGGGTGTAACTCCAGTATGAGGCATCTTTGATTCAGCTATAATCAACAGGTCAGCTCAACCACTTGGGCAAATAAAGCGATTTTTTATGCAACTTGCCATCATCTGTCATCATGCCATGCTCATTGTCAAGAGGGGGTAAATAATGAGTAGGTCGCATCTTGCCATCTGCTGGCATTTGGTTGGGCGATGTGGGAGGTCCTGATCCAGGCATCACAAATCCACCAGGCCCAATGTGCTGCTGATGATGAGAAGAGATGCTGTCGTGTGAAGGAGGAGGAGGATACAATGGTGCTGTCGTATCAGGCTTTCTGCCAGCCAATTTCCACTGTTCGCCTACAACAATGGGCGCTGACACGATGGGCAGCGCCTTGTCTGCTTCACTTTCCACTCGGTCTGCCTTTTCGTCCAGCTTGGCTTGCAGCATAGCAATGGTCTTGTTGGATTGCTGCTGAAGTGCACGCAAGGCAATGTTCTCCATCTTGTAATTCCGCTGATTGGGCTCTATGCTGGTCGATCTCCTCAGTGTGGCTAATTGGTCCTTGAGATCCTTGTTCTCTGCTGCCAATCTCAGTGCCTGCTCACGATCCTCCTCGGCGGATCTCGCCAAATCTTGCAAGCGATCGAGCTCATTGAAGCGACCAATCATGTTGTTGACCGAGATGCCAAAGGCTGCTGATCCCAGCTCGTTTGCATTGACGCTATCTCTGCGATCCAGCACAATGTTGGCTACAATCTCGCTAATGGCCTGATGGTAGTGAGTCCTGTATGTATCGCAGTGAGTTTTGGCAAGTTTGCATTGTATTCTTCTATTACCCACTTTTTATCAGCATCTCCCTTGATCAACAGCATGCTTCTGAATGTCTGCAGTAGATAGTCAAACGCGCCGGGCGCATCAGCAATGTTCTCCAGTATCAATTCGAGCAGTTCGTTTGGCTGTGAAATGTCGCTGTACATGGAAATCTCATCGCCAAACGCCTCGTCCATGTCGTTGTCTGCTCTTCTCCTGTACTTGTCCATTTGGTCGTACAGTTGCTGGTCATCCAGTCTCTCCAGCTTGTTGAAAATGCGGTCCAGGCCCGAGGATTTGAATTGACTTCTCAGGTAGACTCTGTCTGTCACTTCAGTTGGTATATAGGCGAGCGCGTTGATCAGGCTGACGTTGGAGATGCAGTATTCCACCAGATGGCTGTCGGGCGGCACGTAGACATTGACCTTGTGAAATTCATCCATCGAGTTGGATCGGCCCACCTTACGCGTGCCATCCAGTGTGTGCTCAAAGTTCTTGAGCCAGGAATCAAAGATGCCGAAATCCTTTCTGTGCTGGCGCAAGAGCTCAAAGCCTTGCATGACGATGCTGTGGCCCAGAGGCACATCGCAATGGCACAGAAACAGCAGAATGTCGCAAATGATCTTTCTCGACTGCCACTGTGGACAAATGATGGAGAAGACAAACGAGTGAATGTAGTCTGGATTGACAATGGCTTCACGGGCACCCCACTACGATGTGTATTAGCCCATCAACGTCTCTCTCTCTTTAGCAGTAATCCTCGACTTACTCTTGCATTCACCAGCACTTTGGCACATTTGATGAGCCCATACTCCAACTCGAGCGCTTGTCCTTTTCTATGAAACAAATTGCCTTGTTACATGTGCTGTTCCTGAATCAGTTCCTTTAAATGTAATATACCTCTCTGAATCTGGCTTCTTGTTCAAGTACGACAATCCATTGGCTATCACCTTGAGCCCCTTTAAATCTGTAAATCGAATGACCCAGCTTCAAGACAAAATCAGTTGGTTGAGTCAGTCTCGCATTCACATGATAACCTACTCCAAGGGTCGAGTTCTCAAGCTGACTGCAAGGTTATCAGCCAAGGCTGGTGTAACCGCCCGTAAATCAGCCTCCATGAATTTCCGTATATAATACTCTGGTGAGTTTCGGTCTGTTGCTGAAGCTCCTTCATAGGCTACAGAAGTCGATGGCACAGCGACGGGGATGCCAGTCGAGGTTGATGTGGAGGGCTGGATGGCTTCGGATACTCGTCGTCCTGCAGGTGCTAAATGGCTGTGTCGATTGGAGTGGCGCTCCACAGCTCGTGCTGTTGAGTCTCTGGTGGCAGACCACATTTCGCCTGCAAGATCAGACAAGACAGTGATCAGCGGCTGTGCATTTTCGTCTTGCTCCCCAGGCGCTGCTAATCGTCGGCCCGACACTGACTGCTCTGCTCGCTTGTCCTGTACAATCATGGCCCATTTGGTCTTGTAGTCGAGCGTTGATTTGAGAGGCTTTTTCTTTTCGTCGTCCAGTCCTCGGCGACTCTATCAAGAGAGCTGTTACTTGCCGCCGCTTTTTATGAATACGGCTCCTGCACTCACCAGCATTTGATCAAACAGTTCGTCAATCTGCTCATCGGTATTTGGCATAGGTTCGTCACTGGTGTCGGTGGCTCCTTGACTCTTGCGAGAAAAGCTGTCGATCGACGATCGAGGAGACGTTGCTCCAGATTGTCCGTTTCCTCGCTTCTTTCTAAATGAACCAAAGAAATCAGACATGTAGTAGTGGTGTAGTCGATTATTTGTTCTAGTCCAAGAAATATATAAAAAAGAGAAAAAAAGGTTAAAAATAAACTGGCTCTTTTGAAAGGCCCTTTTTGAATGTATAGTATGCTACCCCCCAAACGGAGCCTGTATTTTTTCAAGGTCGATTCTATAGTACAGAATGGTGAGGGGGATTTGGTGTAGGCAGCCAATGCTGTCTAATTGGTATTATCTGTGTTGATAACCTTTCATTTGATGATATAGCCATTTATTGCGTATAGATCCAATTGAAGCAAATCAAGCTGGCCAACAGCGCTCAAATTTGTCAATTCCCCTTTTGTTCAAGATTACAACCTTTATTTTAGCTATTTCGTGATGTTTGCCTATGGTGTAATGACATTATGCTCATTCATCTTGATTTAGGAGGGCGCTGTTGGATCCAGAAATATAGGTTTTATATCCTCAAGCTAGTAAGATATAAGCGGCATGAATGCATAGAGTAGGCGTTCAATGCTGTCAGATTACCAGTAATAAATCTATGCAAAAGCCCTCTTGAAATCTCTGCTTTTTCGATGGATGAAGAGTTTGATCTGACGCTATGTATTCTGCTAAAGGAACAATGACAGCAGACCATCAGATCAGAAACTAGTAACCGCATTATTGAGTGAGCAGCCTTCAAACGTATTTACCACTGCAAAAATAACAAGTCGAATCGCTTCTATCTTGCCAAATCTCGGCCTCAAAACAGGTGCGATCGTGTTCTACGACCTGCCATTAGGTTCTGGAGCACTTTGCAGCAATTTTTTGGGGGGAACGATTTGATCATTGATTTTCATCAAATTTTGCCTTGTACTAGCAAGGGAAAATCTGATGATTTCAAAAGATTCGAGTTTTCACCTGAAAAATGAGGTTTTTTATTGTGGTGTTCTTGAGCTCAAAACAACCGTATGAGTTCAAAGTATCCAGACGAAGGTTCCAAGAGGAGCAGAAGCAGCTCTAAAATTCGATTTCAGCTCAGGCTGTTGGTCTGCCCAGACAGGTACCTTTTGTGTAAAAACGCTGTAGACGTTGAGATTTGAGTACACATTATATGATGGCCTAGCAAGTACACTTTTGCTTCGCTGCAGCAAATATGCACAATTTAAACTTTTGTTTTGTCTTATCAAATAAACATAGAATTTTTATTGTGAAATTTCAATAGTCAGTGCTCAAGTGTACAATTGTTTGTCAAGGTGTTTAATGCAAAGGAATAATTTAGGCGTAGTGTCATTTTTTCATAGTGCATAGTTGGATGAATTCATATTGGCAGCATATTTTTTTTTTTTTTACATGGTGAAGGAATAGTAATGTGGTTATAGAGTGCATAGACATGTATGTGAGATGTTGGTATTAAGAAAATGAGAGTCATTTTGATCTGATGTTAAAGGAGCAGCAGCAGTAGTTGATTACTTTTTATAGTGTGCCTTCCAAGGTCGTTGGCAAATTCTTTGTTGATATACCTCAATTGCATTTTTGCTTTGCAACGTTTTAAATCGGCCCCAACAACAACCACGCGATCTATGTGGCAAGAAGGTACACGAAATCATGGCCCATGATAGTCCTTGTTGGTACCCCTTTTGTAAAAGATCATCTTCTGATGGCGTCCAAGGAGTTCGGGTTTGAAGAGAAGAAGCAGAGTTTGCTCTTGCGCGCTTGGTAGAAGCAGGCTTTTGTCGCTGTTGGTGGTGATTTGGATAGGCAATGAATTTGGTATCGCTCTCGCTATTGACACGTCTTCTGTATGTCTGGCGTTGATCCGTTGGAGGAGAGAACGAGTGTATGCCGTTGCTATGGTTACTGTTTGTAGTACAGGTGCTGGTGTTACTGGCAACACTAGCTGTGCTCATGGATCGATTGTGTTGCCAAAACTCTTCATTGTCGAAATTGGCAGGTAGAGGCAAGACTTGGTGATGGTGTTGAGAAGAGAAAAGTGTTGGTAGAGATGTGTCGGATGAAAGGGGAGAGTGCTGGTGGTGATAATTGAAGTCAGGCTTATTATGAATGATGGGATGGCATAGCAAGTGATTGATGTCCATGACGCCTGTACATGTGTGAGCTTCACTTCAAAGTACTAGAAAAGTGTACATGATGCTATACATACCTGGCATTTTGATTGACTATAGAAGACTGGAGAGAAAAGAAAGAGAAAGAGTGAGAGAGTATTCATGCCATTATATATACATGTAAGAAGGAAAAAAAGAGGGGGACATTGCATTGCAAACAGCCAAATCTGCCACTTGCAACCCCCCCCCCCCCTAATAGCGCATATAGACAAGGATTTTAGGTTATCATGCATGTCCTATATATACATATTGTAGATTAGCAAGAGGATTTATTTGTCAAACCAGCATGAAATGATGTATCAAACTAGGCAATGATCTGCCTCTGCCCACAAGGAAAAAACATGAGCAGAGCCGAAATCTTCACATGAATATATCTCTCTTTCTCTCGCGTGCGCTGATCATCTTTATATTGTCAATTTGCCTGTAAATTAGGCTAATTAAGCATATGAAAGGTGTACGGAAGCTTCGCATTTGCACAAAATCAGCATGCGACTAACTCTATTTGCCAGAGATACACTGCATAATGGTGCATATCCAGATGTATATTTTGTTCATAAATGTACAAATTATCATTTGCCCATCAACCATTTTCTGGTGTGTGCCTATTTTGGGTGGGACACGCCGGGAGAGTTTACTTTCAGTATAGGAAAGAAAATGTTGTTGTTTTATTTCTTTTTCGTTTTATCTCTACATGAATTAATATGAGTGATGTGGTAGGTATAACAAGGCAATCTGTATAGACGCCACATTCACCGTTACGCTTGTTTTCAGCATGGTAGAAAACGCGAAAAGACAACAGAGGAAGTTGTCAAGGCTCGAAAGGCAAAAGAGGCTGTAAAAATCAAAGAGTATAATCAGCTTGTGGATGAGTGCCGAGAAAAGGTATGCTTGAACAATCATGCGTATACATGAACTGACACACAGACAACACGCTAGATGAAAAACAAGGAATACAACCAAGACACCTTTAAATTAACCAGCCAACTAGTAGAGTGGAATCTGGACTATTACACCATTTGGAACTATCGACGCATTCTACTGCAAGAATTTGTACTGAAAGAGCTAGACGCCGAGGAGCAGCAAAAAGTGTACAACAAGGAATTGATGCTCTTTTTGCAACTGATCAAAAAGAACCCCAAATCCTACTGGATGTGGAATCATCGCATTTGGTGTCTGCAACACATGCCAAAGCCAGACTGGCAGCAAGAGCTGGGCCTGGTGGACAAGATGCTGACCATGGATGCTCGCAATTGTAAGGTACATATGGGAACAGCAGCGATGCGGATGATACTCATGTTGCACCATCTATTAGTTCACGGCTGGGATTACAGACGCTTTGTGGTGGGCCACTTGCGAAGGGAAGCTGGCAACGATCCCCAAGCACTCGCTCATATTGTCCAGCAAGAGTACAAGTTTACCACACAAAAGATCAACCAAAGCTTCAGCAACTACTCGGCTTGGCATCAGCGATCCAAACTGCTCCCAGAGATTGTGGTTTCCATGACAACCGAGGAAAAGAATCAGGTGGCCCTGAATGGTGAGTTTTAGAAAGAGTGTGCCATCTGCTCTGTATTGACCGACCCTCCAATGCGTGCGCAGAACTCGACCTCGTCA
Source organism: Mucor lusitanicus (assembly GCA_010203745.1). Taxonomy (NCBI): domain Eukaryota; kingdom Fungi; phylum Mucoromycota; class Mucoromycetes; order Mucorales; family Mucoraceae; genus Mucor; species Mucor lusitanicus. The sequence continues at coordinate 3,242,770 of JAAECE010000006.1, read as the reverse complement.
AAAATGCAATTTACACGGATCCCGAGGATCAGTCTGCTTGGCTGTATTACTGGTGGCTATTAGGCAGAGCCCCTGACCATGTCACGTTGCTTGGAGCGTATCAGATGGAGAGCGATCCGTCAATTGTGATTCTTGGATTCAATGACACTATCCGATTCATGCAAAAGCCTCGCTTATTGGACCAGCAAGATGAAACGCTAGACTGCAGACTGTATCCCTTTGATGCCAACAGCCAGAATGCAGCATCGATTTGGATACTACAGACAACAGGCGCGGCAAAGCGAGTGGTTGTGGATGCTCATGTCATCTTGCCTAGCACTAGTGCAAAATCAATACCGCATGACAAGGTGTGGAATTTGGAGTTGAACAAGCTAGATTGCAATATTGGTAAACAGAGATGCAGCATTAGGAAATTTGCATTTTATAACCTTCTTGTTAGGCTCTTTGGCATCGAAATTATCGGATGAATGGAAGCCACCAGCCACTCGCATGTACGCAGACCCCACGCTGGATGATCAGACTTCGTGGTTCACCCTGGATAAGCTCAAGTTGTTTAAAGACGAAATAGAGACAGTGAGGGAGCTGCTTGACATTGAGCCGGAAAGTGCCTGTAAGTGAATGCTGCACCGTCAGTCAGTGGATATTAAGCCATGTATGTATAGGGGCCCTTCAGACACTGGTGCATTTCTTGACACAACTGGCAGCCTATGAAAAGCAGGATCAGCCATCCATCTATGCTGAAATTGTGGACCTACTAGACAAGCTGTGTGACATTGATAGCGATAGAAGGCTGCGATACAAGGATTTGAGTAAGTAGAGAGAGCCCCCTTTGCTCGTTCCTGCTAACAGCCATGCCACCAGAAACCCACATTGTCTTTAAACAGCTGACAAGTGCCCTCGTGTCAGCCAGCACCAACACATACAGCAACAATGCAGTCGAGGTGTTGGACTTGGACCCATTGGACAGCATCCCCCTTTACTCTGTTCTGTTACTAGTGCCCACCATCAAGACAAGCAGCCCAAAACTAGAATCGCTTGTATACAGTAATCTGCCTTTATTGAAGAACGTAATAGTCTAATCGTGCAATCTCTCGCAAATAAAATCTAAAGCTCTCTCTGCAAACCACACATCCTCCATCTCTGGCGGCGCATTGGCCAGGATATCGAGCGCTCTGTTGGCCATGTCCTTGTCGAGCACGCCTGTGTCTCTTCTCACGGTCAGCATGGTGCGCATGGTATCTCTGCTAAACTCGGGATGGCCCTGGATGGTGAAGCATTGCTGGTTGTTGGATACGGTGATGTGATTGGGCGTGCTGCCGTCCGTGTAGGCGAGCGATCTGTAGCCGTTGGGCAGCACAGAGACGTGGTCCTGGTGGAACTGGTTGATGCGAATCGTGTCTCGCTCCGTCTTGAGGTACTTTTTGCCTTGCTCTGTCAGCTTGAGCTGTGTCCAGCCCAGCTCCCAGCCTGCCTCGTTCTTGCCCGTGACACCGCCAGCTGCACGCAAGACGATTTGATGGCCAAAGCAGATGCCTACAATCTTGGTCTTGTCGACATGGTCGGTTTGCACCTGCTTGATAAAGTCCACCAGCTTGAGGATCCAGGGCTCGTTGTCGTGCGCATTGTGCTTGGAGCCGGTCAGCAGGATGGCGTCGTATTTGCCCTTGTCAATATCCTCCATGGATGGGTATTCCTGCTTGTTGACAGTGTCGAATGCCTCCCAGTGGAGCACCAGATGCTCGTTATCGGCGGCCTTCTTGAAGACGGTATCAAACTGCTGCAAGTAATCGCCTACATGTTTCTTGACCTCTGGCATAGGAGTGTCGTTCATCAGCAGAGCCAAGTTGAGTTCAGTTTTAGTCATTTCTATGTGTGTAGTGTATAGTATTCAAGATGATGTTAAAGAAGAGCAAGCGACATCTCTTTTTATGTGGATATTTTCCAGAGCCCACACACCCCTCTCCCCCCATTTGTGGTACAATGGAATGATGAATATGGTCTGGTCTGGACAAATGAAAAACTGTCAATTGTGTCACTCTCCCCCCACATACACACACACACACACTTCTTGTCAAGGCCTCTTTAACAAACATGAAGACTCTGATGCCAGCTATACACATACACAGCGTGTATCAAACTGCTGCTTTGAAAATCAACTACTTCCAACACCTGCCAAACGTATTTTCCGCAGTAATGGAGATTTGATCTACATGCTTCTTTTTCATCGGCTATTCAACTCGCAATCTACTAAAGCTCATGTCAAAACGTCAGAACGGAATAATGCCCCTGCGACTAGTGCAATCTCGATAACGCAAATAAAGCCCAATGAAACAAGTCGCATATGTCATAAAACAGAAACTATTATAGTAGTAGGCATTATCTTTACAATTGAGAAGCAATGACATGATGCACGCTACTTACTACTACTACTACTACTACAAGAATTGCCGCAGTTTTTCGTTTGACAGGTCCGCCTGCTAGTAGTACTATAGTGTTTTACAAACAGCTCGAGTAACCTCCTCCAGGCACATGAACGAATTATTAGTCAGCAGTAAGTAGATGCTGCGCAGAAATACGACTACTATCGTATGCTCTGCTACCATAAGCCAGCAGTACCATCTCTAGTGATGCCTATATTGAACAAGAGCTTAATAAATATGATATATTGCTCAGGATAAAAAGGAGTAGTACCGTAGTAGTGCGGCAGCCTTTGGTTTTATATACACGCTTCTTTTTTTTTTTTTTTCTTCCCTCTTCTTGCTCTATAAATTCACTACCAACGCACATGCTCAATAAGAAACTACCGCAGGAACTGTTGGATCGCGTATTCAGCTTTATTGACTCTGCAAGGGATCTGGCCCAATGCCGTCTGGTTTGCAAGTTTCTGGATCATCCGGCAGAGAGAGCCATGTTTAGCAAGCCTATCGTCGTGCGATTTGGTTTAACAGCCAATGCATTGTACTACCACTTGGAGAACAAGAAAACGATGGGCAAGTTGATTAGATCTTTGAAATTCAAAAGCTCCTGGACCAGCTCCGAGCCCAGCATATACATCAAGCTGCTTCCATTGGTATTTACGCCTACAATGGAATCGCTTCAAGGCATTATCAGGAATCCTGGATTCTTCAAGACACTAGTCGACATTGCCGAGGCTACAACCGAAGCTACATTCAGCAACCTCAAGGTCCTCCCAACTATTGAGAACAAGCACTGTTCCGAAGAGTATGGCAAAGCTCTTGTCTATTTTGGAGCTACATTGCAACATGTCCTCATTTCTGGTGACCGTTCAGCTGAAATTCCTTGGCAAGTATACAGTCAATTAAGCACGTTTGACAACTTGACATCATTGGAGATTTATAATCTCAACACTCTAGAAGGCCTCGACACTCTAGAAGGCCTCAATCGCATCTTGGCGCCATTTTTGCATCTTCAAGAATTGAAGCTGTTGTCTTACGGCATGATAGAAGATGCAACCGACGAGGAAGATCTCTTGGAGTGGATGAACGAGCATGTGGATCAAGTAGACACTTTGATCAAGGTGGTGATGGAAGGAGACGAGCAACAAGGCATTGTCGAATTTCTTGTATACAAGTATCCCAACATGAAACAAGCCGACGTCTTTCTGCGCTCGTTCAAGTATTACGACCAAGAAGAATCAGATACCAGTGGAATTCACCGCATCATTGAAGCATTGCAGTCAGTGCCTGTTTATCGCCTTTACTACAAGGATGAAATTCTTCCTTCTGTTATGCAGGAAATCAAGAAGCATGTGAAATCCTACTGTCTCCCTCCATTCATGGTCTCATACAACAACAGCTGTCCAAATCCCCTTTGGCTGATGATGGAGGTTGTCAATGATTTGCTTTGACGACGTATGTATATGAATTGCACTATGAATATACCAATAAAATAGCATTATTTCTATGAATATCGATCAAGCTTCTGACGACCAGCTGGCTAGACAGAGCTGATTGCTTGACAGGAACATTTAGATTTGTTATGTCATAGATATAAAGCTCTGCTATCCATAGTTTTTGAGTATATACCATTAAAGTAAATTGAACAGTTTTTTGATAATTACTTTAAAGATCTCGATCTACAATCGCATTTTTATATCATTGCTGGTGCTTACGATATAGAAAAAACACATGATCGGTTTCAGCACTCAAGATTTGACGTCCTTGTAGTATTATTGCTTGCGCGACTTTTACATTTAATCAAGTCTGCATCCTGCTGATACCTTTGTGAGGAAAAATGTATACAATGCTGCTGGTTACTGTAAGATTTATAGTGTGTTGTCTACATATGCAAAAGTCAGATGTGGCCACATTGAGTTTAAGGATTTCTTCATCGATGGATGCTGGGTAACACCTGTCATTTAAGCCACTGTTTCGTGTCTTTGAGAATACGTTGCTAGTGTTATTGCTTTGGCGCTCCATGGCTGAACAAAGGCCTGTTGCTAGGTGCTTTGTTTGAGCATTTCGTATTCCAATTTCCAGAAGAGCTCTCTTAATTCTGCGGTATATTTATACAGCCAGATATTGTGTTAAAAGGCATACCAGCAATATGACATTTACGGTTGAAAAGCTCTACATCACCTGGAATCACATTGTACCGTATGGCAATAACGTGGCAAAATGGTATAAGATTGATTCCTAAAGACAGCATTGGGATCTTTTAGGTTTTTTAAATGAACATCGGATTATATAGTTACTGAACTGTTTGCTGATCGCACATAAAAATGAGAAATACTATGAATAAATTGATTTCTTAACCTCTTGTTTCATTCATTACAGCAAACATGTCGTCTGGAGGAAGAATCACATTGCAAGTAGACTATACATGATCTCTAATAGCCATTGCCACTGACGCAATGATAAGAAATGATGGAAATGCCATACCTGGTTTTGGTTTAGTAACTTGGACATGTATTTGAGCCATGCAAATGCCAGTTAATAAAGCAAGAAAATCAAGCAATTAAAGCCCAAGGAGATTTACACTGCTATGGTTTCAATGACCTTTTAAGCTGGTTATTAACACGTCAATATTGCCTAGTTTGTAAGCTAGCTTCCTCAAAGTTCATGTTTAAACATCATACTCTCATAGGCTGCAATGAAAAAGAAGTAGTAGGTCAAACTATCAAAGATAAACAGTGGATGCCATTTTCTGTACAAAACGGATGACTAGTGCTATTATTCAAGGCTGCTTCTTTCCCCCCTTTCTTTTACACCTTGACCCTAATGCAGAAATGGAAGGATTTCCTTCATTAGACACTCTTATCTTAATATTACATTTCAAGCAATTTTTATTGATGTAATGACATGGAAAACGGCCCTTTAGAAATACTACCCAACACATGTCAGTCAGTGTCATGTCATGTCAAGCAAAACAAAGCAACTTACCAAACTTGCAGCAAAGACAATATCGCGTTTAATGTCCTGCTCTGCTTGCTCCATCTTTTTGTAAAGACTGGTGTCGCCAACCATACGAGCTGCACCCATCACCTCGCGACACGTTTCATCCAATCGACTGATACATCTAACAATGGATCCTTCCAAGACATCTGTGAGGTCGGTAATGTGTTTAAAGGGCTTTCAAGCATGAAAAAAAAAAATGAATACGGTAGTCTTGACAGAGAAATGCACAGTACTTACCAATCCGCGAGCCCATTCATACACCACCTCCACCAGACCAAACTTGAGATTGTTGGCATAGTCTTCCACAGAAATGGCAAGACCGCAATCCACTTGCAGCTGCGCAATCTTTCGCGCATAAGTCAAGACAATGTCCTTGCCCTTTGCCAATTTAGGTGTCAATCGAGGCTCGCTGGCATTGCGTTCCTGGAACACAAAGCAGGACAAGATGGCCACGACCTCAGCAGGCTCGAAATCCGCAAACACATTGTCCAGCACCAGTTCGGTCAGCAGCAATTCGTCCGCAGAGTTGATCTCGCAGGCGACTCTTCCCTTGAGCTGCACTGTGCCTTGATCGTCAATGTAGCTTAATTGACGCAGCACCTCGATGCGCTGGTGGTAGTCGGGCAGCAGCTCCAGATTTTGGTCCGAGATGGTCATCTTGAGCATGTCAATTTGGCTGGACAGTCGCTTGTGGTCGTGAATCAGGCCATAGTGCTCATCCAGCTCGGGGCATTTGGTGCACTGGAATTCAGTCCTTAGTCGCTTCATCAGTCTCGCCTTGGAACGCAACATCTCCTGGAACTCCATGTCCTTGATCTTGCTCCAATCAAATTCTACTACACCGCCGCCGCCGCCCTTTTGGGCATCTTGTCCAAACGACTCGAGCTCTTGGCGCACACGCATCGTCTCCACAGCATCCGTGCCAGCCATGATGGAGTCCACATCCGCCTTGAGGGACACTCGAGTGACGAGCAGAATATCGGGTGCACCCACAGTGACAATGTCTGTCTTGCCGTCGCCGTGCGCTGGTGTGCAGATGGTGGTGATGGGCAGCGGCGTAGTCTCGTCCAAGTTGGTCGACTGGCTGATATCGAGGTCCTTGGGCTGCAACACGAGGCAGTAAAAGGAGCGGTGCTGCGAGTTGGCTGTGCTGACGGGTAGGGGCTTCAGAATCATGGCAGGTGCGTTTCGATACACGTTGGTGTTGATAATCACCAAGCGCCCTGTGGAAAGGGCTCTGTTGCCAGCCGGCGTCACGCTGATAAACTGGGTCATCATGGCGCGGTTCAAGTGCACGACCTCGCCACAGACGTCGTAAAACCGCTCCAAGTCAGGCTCGCAAATGGCACAATCCAGCTGACGGAGCGCGCTGCGTTGCTGTTCACTTTCATCCACCAGTCGCTTTGTCTCGGGAAGCAGTTTCTGCGCACTGTTTTCAGAGAAACTTCGCTTGATCATCTCCTCCACCTTGAGTGCCTCCACACGCAACAGATTCAGAATCATATTGTACGTCAGTCTGAACTGAGACTCCAGCTTGGTAGGTTTGCCCAGCAGCATTGTGGAGAGACTAGAGATCTCGGGCGGCTCGTCCCCTCCAGTGGCGATAATCACGACACCGGTGCTATCCAGACCACGGCGACCCGCACGGCCCGACATTTGCGTGTACTCGCCTGGCAATAGATCACGGAAACTGCGACCGTCGTGCTTGCGGATACCCGAGAACACCACACAGCGCGCAGGCATATTGACACCCATAGCAAATGTCTCTGTCGCAAATAAGACCTTGACCAAGCCACGCGCAAACAGAATCTCTACCATTTCCTTGATGATGGGCAGCAGACCGCCATGGTGCACGGCGATACCTCGACTCAGCAAATCACGCATTCGCAGGATTTGAGGCAGAAACTTGTCGGTGCCTCTCAGTCTGACCAAACTGCGTTCAATAAACACATGGATTTCGCTCTTTTCTAGACTGGTGCACAGATCCGTCTTGGACAAACCGCTGGCATACTCCTCACAGCGCTTCTTGGAGAAGGTAAAGATAACGACAGGCAGCAGCGTCTTGGTCTTTAGCATGCCAATCAAATGGACAAACAAGTTGCGGTCCTGTTGTTTCCGAGCTGTGAGTATGGAACGCGTCTAGAGCCACTGTATCACTTACTGTTTGCATGCCTGACTGATAACTTCGCGTCATGGTCCTGGATCCACCGCCACGGCCTCCACCACGGCCTCCACGTGCATTAGCCGATACGCCATTGGCCTTGTCTACTTGCTCCTTGCGCTTCATCATGGCATCCTTGGCCTTGTTGTATCCAACGGTGTTGAGCTTGGTTTCGTTGGCGCCCACAATCTTGTAAATGTCCTTGTTGGCGTAAATATAGTGCTCCAGGGGAACAGGTCGCTTCAGTGTGCTAATCACGTAAATGTCCTTCTTCTTGGTGCGGCCCACCCAGCCAGCAAACTCCTTGGTGTTGGGCACCGTGGCAGACAACAGAATAATGTTGACATGTGCAGGCAGCATAATGATGACTTCCTCCCACACAACACCACGCTCCAAATCATTGACATAGTGCACTTCGTCAAAAATCACAAACTCGACATCACGTATAAGATCGGCGCCTCGGTAGAGCATGCTGCGCAGAATCTCGGTCGTCATGACCAGACAGCTGGCTTCAGGGCGAATCTGCACATCACCCGTCAAAATACCCACATCTTCGCCAAACGTGTGCTTGAAATCGCGAAACTTTTGGTTACTGAGTGCCTTGATGGGCGATGTGTAAATGGCCTTGGTCATGTGCTTGGTGGCAAGCGCAATGGCATAGTCGGCTACCACGGTCTTACCAGCTGACGTGTGGGCTGCAATAAACACCGAATCGCCAATTTCCAAGTGATAGACTGCTTGCTTTTGAAAAATATCCAATTCGAAAGGAAACTGCATCGCCATCTCAGGCACCAAGTCGTAAAAGTTGTCGAACGGCTCGTTAACATTGATCTCGTGTGCCCATTCACGACGTTTGAGCGCTTCGTTGGTGGTGGTTGTCAGCTTTTTAGGTGCCAAGTCCTTTGGAGGGGGCAAAGTGTTGGGCAGCAAGGCGTCCACTTCTTGCTGAGGTTCTTGCTCTTCTTGATCAGCAGCTGCTGCTACGATGTGCTCTGCCACACCGTCCACAGGTGCCACCTTGACGTTCAAAAAGTCAAATGTATTGTCCACGGGTGCCATCATGTCTTCCAAGTTGAATACCGCATCCTTGCTAGTTTTGCTGTCTTGTTCGTCTCCAAAGGCAAGTCCTCTGTCCAGTCCAGGCGCAATTACAGTCGAATCTTTACCGTCAAAGTCGAAAAAGTCAATGTCCACATCCAAATCGACATTGTTCTCATCCGCATCGTCGTCTTGATCCACAATCACTTGAGCGTCTAATCCGCCTGGTGCAAAGGGAAACTGTGAAGCTGATCCACGAACAAAATCCTTGGTGGATCCGAAGGCTCTGGAAAAGCTGGTCGAATTGTTGGATGCCAGGTTGGGATCATCAATAATCACTTCTCTGAAACCGACAATATCACCATCAAATCCCTTGCGTGCTACTTGGATGTTGGTTCTCGGCTTGGACAGTTGCGAGTGTGCATTTTCAGCGTAATTGGGTGTCTCCTCCCAATGTCTACAAAATGCTCATTTTAGACACGCCATTTTCATTGTGCTCTGATTTTCATACTTACTCTTGACATTTGCTCAACCAAGAAGATGGGAAGCTTTGTTGGGGTGTCAGAAACATGTGTTCCAATTCGTGCTTGATATCCTCGACGGTATCTTCCACCATAGATGGAACCTGATAAGCAAACGGTGTAAGAGTTTACTGCCGGGTGCACAACGAGAACAAACCAATCATACCTGCTTTTCAGCACCTCTCAGATGAGCAAACACGTCTTGCAGTGCTTCTGCGCTGACTAGGCAGTATGTACAATGCGTTAATCATAGCGCTGCATTGGCATGTTGAAAACTCACGTTTATTATCCATAATGACAAGAAATGTAAAAGTGGAAGAAAAGCGAAATTATGTCAAGTTTGGTTTTTCAAAGTCATTTTTAACTAGCTACTGAGCGTCAGTGCCATCTGCGGTACAGCTCTTCCATAAAGTTGGCAATGTGTATATAGCGTTTTTTGGACGGGTATGTTTTGTAATGTGTTTGCATAATACATCCATGGATGATATATCCCCATCTTGCTCGTTATAATAAAAGCCGAGGGGCATCTAAAAGCGACCCTTGGTTTAGTCATTCAAGGCATTTCATTCTGCAGGAGACTCACTCGAGTACAAGTAGTTTAAATATATCTTCTTGTAGAAGTCGCCACTCTGTTATTTTCTGCTCGTACAAATAAAGTGTTTGATATTAGGTACTGTAATGGCTGACTAGCTTTGGCAGAGGCATGTTTAGTATGTTACTTGTGCCTTACAAACTTCTATGATACACAAGACCGTATACATTGAATAGTCATGTTCAATGTTCATTGTGAATTAGAAATGCTGGCGCATTATTATCAATCCTCAAGTAAGCCAATCTACATCAATGTCATCAAACACCCAAGCTGAAATATTGAAAGCCATAGAGTTGTCATTATAATGCCCTGGTAAGTGCACAGCATGGACATCAATTCTTGTCAGCCTAAACATGCTTTTTAGACTACTGGAAGAAAAAATACCAGGATTGGACAATCATCAATTACTACAAAAAGCTCATCCAAGACAACCCAACAACTATTACAAAGAGAACTGCTGCTGCGTTGATCAGGAATGATTTGGGCAAGCTAGAGGTGGCTTTTGTGTCAAATAAGGATGTGAAAAAGAAGATTGTTGTCTGAAGCCAAGAAAGCGTCAAGTATCATTGCTGAATTCTGGAGAATGCACAGCGACGGCGGATCAAAGCACTGTTCAGCCTGTGTTAAAGAGAAAAGCGACAAGTGGCATGGCTGAAGCATCAGTGTCCTCATCAGCAGCAACTACAGCAGCAACAACAACATCACCACCAGAAACCTCTGTAAAGAAACGACTACGAGCTAGAAAACAGAAGCAGAAGGAAAGCAAGATGACAGTGGATAATGATAGTCAACTTGTAGAAGCTGACAATGTGTTTGTCTCTGGTTGCGATATCTCTGTGGGGGCATTGATCAAACGGGCCGCCTACAATCTACATAGAAAGAAGCAACCTCTGTCTTGTCGGGAGAGAAAGATCATGACATTTGGGCCATCATCTTTTCACACAGACACAATGGGATGAACTCCATACAAGATACGACCCCAAATTCGAGGGGCAAACTTTCACGTGCGGGCCGTCTGAAGAATGAGCTACCTGCTTAGAGTCTACTATTTAATCATATAAAATCACTGATTTATGATATAGACGCCTTTCTTTCTCTATCTTTCTTGAACAAAAAAAAACACAGATAGGTGTAGTATAACACCTCAATTCAATGATCTTTTGAGTATTCAATATGACAAGTGGTTCTAACGTCTGTGTAGCTTACATTAAGTGGTCTCTAAGGTGGTGGTTATTTTGCCCCGGATTTGGTGGTCGCCAAGGAAATGTTTAGGTGGACCGTATTAAACCTGCTCTATGAACTTGACGCTGGAGACTTTCTCAAGATCGCCTGTGGTACTCTTGAATTATCAAATGACATTGATTGCACCCTCAAAGCTGGTGAATCTATCAATACAGCATCAACAACAAACAAGAAGGAAATCTACAGTGATAGCACCCATGTGAAGGCTTTCAAAATCGGCTTTCGCTTTCTTGCTGATATGGCACAGGATGAATACGATATTGGTGTTGGAGAATGCGCAATTCACCCTTCGGAATTGAAAGCTGTGAAGGCAAACTTACAAGGGAAGCAAAAAACTCTATTGATAAAGTACTGGGAACTGTACCACAAACTGTTAATACAAAAATCTGGACAATACAGACGCTTGGACCCTCCTCCTACATTAGCATGGTCGACTTGGTTGATATTGGATTGTACGTGGCTGATTTCAAATATTCCTTTGTCATCCCTAGTACAACTGCCCAGTTCATTGAGAAGATTGACGCTATTCTGAAGATCTTCTTGACAATGCAAGGAGATGTGATTCGCCTTGCAATTGCTATCCTTGCTGAAGAAAACAAGCCAACGAGCCATGGCAATGCATTCAACAGGCCATCCCAATCTCATCACATCAATCCTCGCCTGGGCTTCACTCGTGATACCTATTACACGCCACCCAAAGGTGCCGCTTCCAGACTTTCCCACTATTACGGTCCCCCTCCCCGCTCCATTTTGCCCTTACTGCAAGCCTTGTCAGAAGAAGATCGCGCGCCTCGCCCCATTGACAACGACAATCAAGTGTATGATGTTTATGGCTATAAAACACTTGAAGATGGAACCTTTTACAACAAATTTACCAATAAGACAACAGCTACGCATCCAATGATCCCAAGTAAAGAATAAAAATACCATTTTATCTCAAGTACGGGCAGCAACCCACATGGCTGATTTACAGCCTTGTTTGATCACTGCACTCAGCAGACTATGAAAAGGTGCTTGACGGGCATTGTGATCCACAGCGATATCATCGTGCTCCAATTCATCATCTCTACAGCTTGCAACCGCCTATAACAGATACATTTCTTGTGAATATCTAGCTTGTCATGGGATACATGTTGAAAATATACTTGCCTTGAATAAGTATATCAGTTGCTTGTTGGGGTGCTTGAGTGCATGCAATTCCCTCAGTTGTTCATTATAATGGCCTCCATCACTGTTTCTACGGCCTCTGTACAGGCCATAGCAGCTTCTTTGCCCATGAGAGCTGTATCAGTACTCACAGCAAATTCAGTGGCGTCCCATAGAGGTCTCAATAAACTGAGGAGTCTCACACGATGCTCGCTTACTAAATCGCTAAAATAATAATAAAATGGTGCCTGAATATCACTTTTGAGGTTCAAGCCCCTCTTTAAATGCACCATATCCATGGCTGTTGCTTCAATGAAATTCCATTGATAAATCAAACAAATATCATTTTAGAGGCTCAAATACGTTCATGGCTTTTGCTTTAACGAATTTCTATTATAATTCCGATTCAAGCATTCCAATCTTACTACTAGTAAGAGTATCTGAAATTATGTGCATTTGATGATAATTTTGACAGCATAATGCGTGCTGCAATGATCACTCTTTGAAACTGCTCAAGACACTACACAACAGTAGCACAAGATTGCTTTGTAAAACACATTGAGAATCAAACAACAAAACTCTGCACTCTTCTTTCTTCTCATTATCATGGAAAAAATTCTCAGTTACTTGCAATACGACTATTTGATATGCTTTGGTAAATCATAAGTCATACATTTTGATTGACATAGATATAGTTACTCATGCCTATTGTGTGGGCTATAGGTGTTGATGAACACGGTTATATCCGTATAACTGGAAGCTCAAATCGAGCCATCTGCACAGATGAGTTGCTAAATGTACTATCTTTATGGCTAAGCTTATGATCATAGCAACTAAACTCTCTATTTCAATATCATAGGCAGGGGCAGAAATGCGCAGGAACAAACGTTTACCGCTGTTGAAGCATAACACTGTATTTTTAGAGTGCTACGAGTTACTATCAAAAGAGAAGAAGAAACTCAAACTCTTGGAAAACGAGATGGCAAGACTAGCATCCATTAGAGACCTTTTCAAAAGGACCAAGAAGAAACTTTTAAAGGAAAAGGGGACTTCACTCGACACAGCTCAAATACTATTCATTATGCCTCTGGGTTGGACTGAGGAACACTACAAAGACAAAATTCACGCTTTTCTTTTGGATATGGACTGGATTGCACCCAAAGACAACGAAAGCAAGCTCATCATGATACCTTTCATTCAAGTACTAGTACAAGAATTCCAGAGATTATATAGTGAGGAGCAGAATTTGGACAGCGAAAGAACCTCAGTTCTCTTTTCAGTACAGCCAGCAATCAAGGAGGAGGGTGATAAAACTAGGGTCAACTATACGTTTTTCAAGATGCAAGGCGCTAAAGAATTGATTGCTGTGTCCAAAACCCTTGCTTGTAGTGATTTCTTGCTTGTACCTTCTATTGTACCTCCTATTGAGAACAACAAGTCCATTTATCTTGCCGACCTTAGAGATGTGATGTACGATGCTGTCAGAAAAATTGTGGTTCGCATCAAAGGCAAAGATCCAGAATGCATCTCAAATGAAAACACAATCAAGGAGGAAGACCCATTGTGGAAGATTGCGTGTAATATACCTTATAGTCAAGAACATGTAAGCGGCTTTTACTCAAACAGAAGTTTTGTTTCTCTCTTTGACCAAATAATATAGGCTGAAGGTGACATTGCCAGAAATCTAGGAGAAAGTTTTCAAAACGTCAATTTTGAAATGCATCAACTTGAAGATTTGAAAAGCTGGACTAGTAGTCGACTTAGAGCAGCAGTTTTCAACGATGTAAATGTCAAAAGTTACTTTGAACAAGTGAACAATCTCGTCGAAGGGGCTCTGGACAAATGTAATAATGCTGTCAAAAACTCCCTTGATGGAATCCAACATGTCCTTTTCTACGGTAATCGGTCAGATTATTTAACTTGCTTTATAGCCGATGGGCGCATTATACAAGGTAGCAAGAATATCTATAGCTACAATGACCAGCATCTCGATAGATACGCAATGCAGCAGCCATACAAGATGATTCAAATTGCCAACGCCATATTGCCACCTGTCATTGCGGGAAAGGAAGAGCAAACCAATCCTGCATTTCGACCGCGTACGCACGCCAATAGCTTGATTGCGCCAAATTCGTTCTATGTACAAGCCAATGTTACTGACACACAAATATACTTTATATTGAACAAGGTCATCGAGGTTCCACCACCTGAAACTGGTATAGCACTGTCCACTGTGCAAGAGAGATCTATTGAAACGGAAGATATAGCAGAGGCAGCCTCGCTTTTGCTGTGGAATTATTACCAATCTATGATTGATGTGGAAGAACAACAGCATTTGTTTTTCGAGTGCTGCCAGGACCATGACAGTACGGCAATCGTGTCTATTCGTCATTACGAGCAATTCAAGCAGAATGCAAAGAAGCTTATTGACTTTTGGGTAAGGAGCAAGTCTAGCTGTGCTAAAACGTTTGAACAAGGCTCATATTTACCGCATAGTTTGCAACTGAAGACATACTCCCTGGAGAAGGACTAAACACTTGTCGCCTGGTTTCGGTAGATAACCGATGCACCTGTGCCTTGAAACTATCCCAGCGATTGCTTCTAGAAGTGGGATTGAAGCCAGCCATTGTCCGTATCGCAAATACTATCAGGGGCGTTCTGTTTTCAAATGCTTTCTTTGGGCTCTATCAGCTATCTGCGTTGATCCTTGAAACAAACTTGAAAGCTATCAATAACCAGCCCTTTTCCTGTGCTATTGACGGACTCTTGAAGCAAAATCTGAAAGAGTTTTTGCATGTACATTATCGCCAACTCTTGCTGTTATCTCATGGCAAACTTGCGGATGATGATAAATTGCGATACCTTGGCCGAGGTGGTTATTCGCAGGTGTCGAGTACAAATTATATCTTCAAATGGAGGTCGTTAAACATGCCCATGGGTAGGAGGGCCTCTAAGAGGGCGAAGAGACCTATTTTAGGGCTGCTGGAAAACGGTGTATGCAAAAGTCTTCCGCTTAAGGTCGATAGTCAAGGATTTTCTGAATTTACATATCTTGTTTTGGCCAAAGGAGCGGACTTGCCTTTAGACGGGATACATTTGGCTTTTGTAACAAAACATCTGAAAAGCCTTAATCTAGGTACGCAATATAAATATTGTTTATGTTTTACTATTGCTCACAAATTGAGTTTAACTTAGATGTATTTGTATCTAACCATCCCGAAGAAAATGCATATCAACAACGAGTAGGGAGCATGCAAGTCCGTTGTGAACCTTACAGAAAACACTACTTCACCTGTGTTTCTTTAAGAATTTTGCCCGAGCATCACTCATCGACTATCAAAGTCGCTCTATCCTACCCTCTCAGAAGTGTAGAATGTCTAATAGACCAAGTTAGCTGTGTCAATGTACACGAGAGATTGTTTTTGAAGGAGCAAGTACCATGATTTACTTTGTTTTGTTTGCGTTGATGATTTTTGTGTATTAAAATGAAATTTGCTTCGGTGAGCTATCAAATGTTTATGTTCCAATTTTCAGTTTGCATAGAAAGAGTAAAGAGATATTTAACAGAAACTTAGGACATGGCTGTTACCAAAAAGATATCATACATCCTTTTCAGAACCTGATCAATGAACAGTATCCTCTACCTTATTTGAAAGAAGTGGTACCTGAATATCACTTTTTGTGGTTTAAACTCCTCTTCAAATACATCAGGTCCATCTCCATGGCTTTTGCTTTAATGAAAATCTATAGATAAATCAAACAAGATTTGATCTAAATTTAGCTGATATATATAAACATTCAAATGTTACACCTGAGGTCGTCTTCTTCTATTTCCTTGATGTATCATATATTTAATCTATTTTTATAAAAGAGAATATAGGTTGCTACAAATATTTAAAAAATCAAGTAGACTTGCATAAATGCCGCTCTTTTGACTTTGAACCAAGAGGGCCATAGCCTTAATTCCTGCCATGTTTATGCCAAAAGATGGGAATATCCGAGAACATTCATTCTACCTGTACAACGTGAAACGTGTAAAATAGGTGGTAAAAAAGGGCTGATAAAATTAAAGCGGGACATTCGGCTGGTCAAATCAAACAGATCCATATTAAATTACATTAAGAAGCACATTGATTAGTGTAATGTCAGCGAATGGTCGATATCAAGGTTGCCTCCTTTGCAAGAAAGGCATGGCAGTATAGGCACTTTATTCCTCATCACATATTGAAAAAAAAGGTCGTTCAAGAGACAAATATTTATGACAGCAAAGTACGACTCTACAGCAATAGGTGTGGCTAAAGTCCAGCAGGTATCATGAGGACAAGGTGTAAGAGTGCCTTTTAAGGCTCAACAAGTCTTGTTTTTTTCATTACTCTGCTTTTCTTTTCCCCTTTTCATTTCATTTCAAAAAAAGAGCCATGACCTCTTCTTACATGACCCGAGGGAGGGGACGTAGCATTTCCCAATTACCTCCTCCAACAGACGACGTGGTAACTTTTTTTAACACAACACGCTTCTCTGTCTTTTTGCTTGGTAGTTAAATATGCAAACCCTTTATAGCTCTCGTCGATAGAGAAGCACTTTGATTTTGTCAACACAACGTTCAAATACAGTATCAGTGATTTAGACTACATTATCCGAATGTTGAATGCACGGTAATGAGGACATTGGCCTAGCCTACCAGTCGACGCTCTATTTGCATTAACGCCTCCCCCCTTCTCCCATAGCCTTGTTGCCGAGGAAAGCTACTTGAATTCACTGTATAAAGTCAAGCGACTGGCTTCTTCCAATGATGGCATCCGACCTTCGCTTCATCACGAATCCCAGCTGACGTTTCAAAACGCAGTAAAGTTGTACGAAGGCTCCATCAACGATATCATCGAAAGCCGACAACGGTTCAAAGACACCATCAAGCTTGAAATCGATGTCTTGGTCAAGCAAAAGGTACGTGTGTGATGCAGCGTATATTGCTGACGTGTCTCGCTTGTTGACATGGTTACGGGTGGCTAGGAAATTGAAGAGCAAAACCGAAAAACACACAAGGCCAAGCTCTACGATGCCAACAACAATTACACTGTGTTTCGTAATCGGGACATTGTCAAGGTACTGGTACCTGAATCCGAATTACGTTTCATGGGAACTTAGTCATTATATTATATAGCTTCAGAGAACTTATACGCATAAATGTGAGGATTTGAAGAGTGCGCAACAGACATGGCAACAACAACAACAACAACAACAACAACAACAGCAGCAGCAGCAGCAGCAGCAGCAGCAAGCCCAGCAGCAACAACAGCAATCAATCGAGGGTACCGAGTTTTATGCACCCAGCAGAAATTCAATCGACTCGCCCAACCCTTCCAGACTGTCTGGAGATTACGGCAACCGAGACATTGACGGTGCATCCATTGCCTCGTACAACAACGCAGACCAGCACAACAAGAAGGGAATGGCAGGATTGATATCGCAAATGCGCACCAGAGCAGCAGGAAACACTTACTTGACTCCTTTGGATCAAAATAAGCAAATCACCAAGTTTGCCAAAATGAAAAAGGACATTACAGACGCAGACAACGAATACAGAGAAGGCATCCTAGTGCTAGAAACGTTGAGAAAGAAGCAAACAAAAGCCACAGAAGAAGTGAATAGAGTAAGCGATTTGCTAGTAGCTGCTGAGAGTGTGTGTGCTGACCCCCCATGGGTGCATAATGTAGCAACTCAAAAGCACCATCAAGAGGAAAACAGACACGGTCAAGACGTCGCTGGTAAACATCTTGCATTCTGAACTGGATTCATTGCAAATCGAAATGAATGTGAGTGATTTGGGACTGAGTACATGCTTACTATAGCGATACTAATGGCGGCAACAAAGATTTCTCGCGCCTCATTTGATGCAGCAGCTTGTATCGACAGCTTCAAGGACATTCAGATATTCAACGCCCACTATCAATCTCAAGGCTATTGCCATCCGACACCCGTGCGATACAAAAACTATTATCTGGATGGAGAGTGCAAAGGTAGATTTGTGCATGTGCTTCGTATTTATATCTGTGTTACTTATGCTTTTATTCAGAGGTGCTTTTTGGAGGCTCGCTGGAGGGATATGCCATTGAGCATAATAGAACCGTGCCCTTGCTGGTAGTCAAGTGTATCGATTCCATTGAGAAACTGGGAGGCTTACAAAAGGAAGGCATTTACCGAGTTTCTGGTAGACAAACCAACATAGAGCAATTGAAGCATCAGTTTGAATTGGATGAAGACAAGGTGGTCCTCGATGCATACGATGTCTTTACTATTGCAACTGTGCTCAAAATGTACATTCGCGAATTAAAGAGACCGTTGTTTGATTTCAATGTGCAGACAAGATCATCGTATAGCAGTAAGTAAATAGAGGAGTGTGTATCAAAGGCTGCCTCACTCATTTTTTCCACCCAGAGAATATGCCTCAAATTCAGCGATTCCAGTTGATGGAAACAAAGCTATCCAACTTGTCGCTCGCTCACAGAAGCACATTGCTCTACATTGTGCGCCATCTAGCAAAGTACGTATAACCCGCCTTTCCATGCTGCAAGCGACTGTAAATTCACATTCCATCATCACTATCACAGAGTCAATGCTAGCAGCCAAATCAACAAGATGAATATCCCCAACCTGGCATTGATCTTTACTCCAGTCATTTTCCACGATTTCAACCAAACAGAAGAAGGACTGGGAGACTGGTCACCTGACGATCTCTTTGAGGACCTGATCCTGCACTACGAAATGCTGTTTCCAAAGGCAGAGGAAGTCGCTCGCCGAAACAACGAGCCCAAATTACAGCAAGCCCTGAATGGAAAGAGCCCCTACAGTCAATTCTCTCAGAGCAACCTGCTGTATTTGAGTAACACGGTGCTCAACAACACACCAATCACCACCAACAACAGTATGCTGCTAACACAGCCAATGGCTCCTCCCCCAATGATCAACAGCAACAGTGGATCCAGCTCGCCTGGTGGACCCTTAGTGGCAGCCGATCAACAGTTCAATAGTCCATATCCCCCCAAATTAACCACCATCATTGGCACCGCGCCGCCTGGCAATAATGTCAATCATCAACGTATGGCCTCTCTGCCTCAGCAGCAGCAGCAACAGCAAACACAGCAGCAGGTGCCACAACAATCAGCCCCTCCATATTCTGCACGACCTGTAATGACACCAGATCAAAGCCGTATTGTGCCACCCAGATATCAGTCTGAAGGAGCAAGTTACCAGCAGCCAACACAGCCGATACCACCACCACCACAACAGCAACAGCAACAGCAAGATCCTTATATGAATCGATCCATTTCTGATAATACCATCATGCAACGAGGCTCGTCCATGGCAAATGCAGAGGAGCACAGCAGCACCCAATCACCTTTGCCTGATTTGAAGCGCAGTAGCCATCAGTTTGGAAAGGGAGCATCTTCTGCAGTGCCACCCAGACATGATTCACTTCGAAAGATCAATGCGCGATATCAAAGCGATGGCGAAAAGATTCTGGAGGAGCCATCTAGTACAAGGCCATTTTCGTCTACACCCACACCACAACAACAACAGTCTGAACAACAGCAACAGGTGGTGAGACCTCATGTCGCAGATCAATACCAGGCCAACTTGAACCAAGATTACATGCTGTCAAGAGAAGGTCAAAATCTCGATTCATCTGTTGACTATTACTCGCCTACTACTACTACTGCTTCTGGGGCACCAGCAGATGCTGCAAACCAGCAGCAGCAACAATAAAGTTTATAGCATCATGTGTATGTATAGTAGCTAACTTGCCTTGATGTGTGTTTTATGTGTAAAATGTCAAGGTGTTTGATAAAATGAGTGGACAACTGTACCAAAATACCAATGTGGTTTTAAAAGTTAATAGACACAGAAACTATACAAGAATGGCTGATGGCGTTAGATTGGCTTTAATAACCGTTACTGATACAAACCATCCAATTACGAAAATGTCATTACAAAATTAGCTACACTACATGAAATATGATACATTTCTTTTTTCACGCTACGGGCTCCTCTATCTGATTATTATTAAAGAGTTCATGTTAGCACAGTTGTAGTATAGCTACTTTGTGGAAGGTCTATAACCACATAAAATAACTTACAGTGGCTAGCTTATTAATTATTCATCAAGTAAGCGAGGAAAGTGGAAGGCAGTGAAATTCGTTCAACGCTGATAGCTTTTGAGATAGTTTGCAATGATTGTTGTTCTACTCACATTGGGTGTCAATGCGTGTACGAAAAGATGTAGTCTGCTGCATGTCTGTTCAGCTTATGTGTGTGTGGAGCATCGTAGGTGAGTTTATCACAAGCCCTATGCACTCAGATCAAGACATTTACTCAAAGACGACAAGAAGAGACGAAACAAGTAGACGAGACTTTCTTTCTTTTTGGAACAAATATATTGTTGTTTTACACTGTTGATAGTTGTAAAGCAAATGTTTCCTTTGCAAGACTCCATAAAACAAAGGCTGGTTGCCATCAAGGGGTAAAGATGAATTCAATTTCCAAAGCAAAGGCTTGTTGCCAACTTTTTAAAATGCAATCTTGCTGTGATTTGAGCTACCAGGAGCGCCTCATTAGCTGAAGCTTCCAATGAGTGGATCATATTGTATGCTTGTTTTAAAATTGATTATAAGTAACAGAAAGATTTAGTACTTTTTTATATTAGTCTCATAGTAATGGAAGACTATACGGTGGCAATTCAACTGTAATGAGGATCATCTACCTGTAAACTCTTATTAGTACAATGGATAAATTGCTGGCTTGACGACAGAAGAGAAACACTTTGATTTTGTCGATACATAATCGTGTTGCTAGGAAACTGAAGAGCGAAATCAAAGCCGCCCAAGATTGAATTCTACTACGATGCCAACTGCAATTACATTGGTGCTTCGCAGTCGAGACCTTGTCATCAAGCAAGGTACTGGTTCCTGAATCAGAAATATGTTTCATGGGAATTTAACCAAATATATTATAGCTTCAGAGAGTTTATACGCATGAATACGGCAATATGAAGAGTGCGCAACATACATGGCGGTAGCATTAAAATCTGTCACAACATCATGTGTTTGTAAAAGTGATGGTGCGTTTTATGAAAGAAGGATTTTGATCTACCCGATAGCGCCCTCGCATTTGGAATGAAAATGGATATTCAACCTCTGTGCGTTGTCCTTTTTAGTCATGGCGTCTTTTGAACGCGCGAAGTAAACCGAGGGTGGGGGGTGTTGTTTTCAGCGCCAATCACTTTTGGCAGATGTGTCACATGTGGTAGTGTGTTGATTGGAGATCGAGATCAAGGTTATGAAAGAAAAAAGAGATGCGATCGACAGTATAATCAAGTGGGGTAGACACATCTATCAAAGGTTTTGAGACGATGCTGCATTTGGTGTATACATTACACTTTTCACAGAGAGCGTTTTATCATTGCAATTGACATTATGTATGGCGATATGGAATTGTGGTGCTACAAAGTGCACTCTTTCAACGCAACGTTCCTTACTTGATGAGAAGCCGCATTTTCTGATCACAACATCTGCCAAGCCTAGTACTATTTGATGATGCGGACAGCAAAGAGAAATGACAAGTTGCATATGTATTAAGCCCTTCATCTACTTGTTAATATGCGATTGGTATTTTGCATAATGTCGGTATGATGGATCATAAATAAAGCAAATTACAAGAACTTTCCACAACAATAATCCTTGGGGGTTGGGGGAGCCGCCTGTAGAGGAGCGTTGGGGGATGGGGGGTCCTGGTAGAGCATCCTAACTATCCTATCCTTCCAAGGGCAATTACACAAAAATTTATTATATAAGCAACATTAACATGTCTACAAGCAAAAAAAGACCAAGGAATCCGATAGTATTACTTTCAAAGCGATTTCTCTAGTCTGTGTAAATCAAATGACATGAATCGCATAGCAAACTGACCAAAAGACAGTTTCACATGATGGTTTACATTTATACCGTTATTTTGAGCTTAAGAACATCATATTAGTAGAAGGCCTCATTTTCGAGGTGAAGACTTCCATTCTTTGAAATCATCGAATTTCCCTTACAGGAGCAAGGGCAAAATGCTCAAAAATCGATAATCAAATTGTTCCCCCAAAATATTGCTGGAAAGTAATCCATAGCCTAACGTGAGGTCGTAGAACACAATTGCACCAGTTTTGAGGCCAAGATTATGCTTTGTTGGCAAGATACAAGCGATTTAAATGGTTATTTTTACAGTGGTATAAACACATTTGAAGGCTACTCAATCGGCAATGTGCCTATTAATGGCCGATCTGCTGGTCTACAACTACTCATATAGCAGAACAGCGTAATACCGAGTTCTTGGTTCATCAAAATGGTGTACATTTACTATGCATAGTTGAGGTGTAGCATGCAAATTTGTGAATCTACTCTCACATGTAGTACTCGATAAACCAATACCCCCAAAGAGCGAAGCATAATGTGAGCATCTGCTATAGTATATCAACTCAAATCGTTCCTTTTGATCCAATGCAGCCCCCCTCCCCCCCCCCCCCACTCAAACTTTGTTTGCGAGATGTACAAGACTTCATCGTTTTCGCTATAACCCTCATTTCAACATTACTCAAAACTTTTTAGCTAAAAAAAACCTTGGCCTGTGGAGGAGCGTCAAGTTCGGGGCTTGATCGCTCCCGCTTGACGCTCACTCCACTCCAGTCGCCAGTGTTGAGAGCATGAGGATTGGTGGTGGTGGCGGTGTTGGTGGTGGCAGTGTTGGTGGCGGTGGTGGAGGTGGTGGGGGTATTGGCGGTGGTGGTGGAGGTGGAGGTGGTGGCGGCGGCAGTGGTGGTGGAGGTGGTGGTGGAGGTAGTTTTTTCCGTAAACAGATGGCAATAGTCGTTTTGACGGATGGGCAGCACATAGATATCGGCTTCTCCCTCCACTGGCACCTGCAGGCGCTCGTACACATCCTTGTTGCTGTCAAAGTAGGTCAAGATGTCCCGCGAAGCCTCTGCCTTGGCCTTTTTCTTGCTGGCACTGGTGCGTGCATGAGAGAATGACGGTGCCTTTTCACTGAGCTTGGCCACAATATTGGCCTGCCATTTACCGCCCTCCATCTCTTGCTCTTCCGTCTTCACTTCGCCGCTCTTGGCTTGGACCACCTCGTTCAGCAGCTGGGATGGACTGCCGTCTTGGTCTGTGAGTGGGGATGGCGGATTGGGCTCTCTGGGGCGGTTTGCTTTGTTGATGTCTTGGGTAAACAACGAGACAAACTCCTCCTCGATAAACTTGTATACAGCCATAAAGCCGCAACAGCGAGCCAGGATTCTACCCCACAAATGATGATAAGACACTCTCCTCCTCCTCCTCCTCCTTCGCTCTGCACACTGCACTTACCCACACATGATTTCCAATGTCTCCTTGTGGTCAGCAGGCTTGACGTACTGTTTCAAGTGGATCTGCTTGCCAATCTGCTTGTACAGCTGCAGTGGGACAGTGTACCTTTTAGCAATGAGAGATACCTGGTCATAGTCATACTGGTCAAAGCGGTCATCCAGTATCCTGTAGATGGCATGCTGTACTGCTGACTTTCCAACATCGACGAGTTTGCGCTTTTCGTCCTCTTGTTCTATGTTGCCTGTCAAAGCATTCTCCAACAAGGGAAGAGCTGCGGTGATGCCTGATGGTCTGTCACGGTACTCTGCGGCTCTGGAGAAGGTGGTACGTAAGAACTGTTCTACAGTATTGGTGTCTGTCATGATTGCGGATTCACTGAGAAAATTAATCAGAAATGGACAAGAGAGAGAAAGAAAGAAAGTTTTAATCACTTTTTTGATTGATGTGCTTTTTGTATCTTGTTGTTTTTGGAGGCAGCTTTAAATCAGTGATATATAAATGACAATAACAATCTCTCTCTCTATTCTTCAGACAACACGTCTTTTTCAGTAAGAATAAAGGACCATTACTCGGATCAAGATTCCCCTCCTATGGCTCCTGCTGCTTCTCCAATCACTGGACGGCATGGCAATACTAGTAGTAGTAGCATCCGACCATCATCAGGTTCCAACAGATCATCTCCTGCTAACCATTATCGCGCCATCTCCCATGTAGAGCAACAAACGAATGTACAGAGCCATACCACCGCATCTACCACCACCAAGACAGTATTATGCAATGTCAGATAGCGGATCTGAAGGAGAAGAGGAAATCCAAACAGCTATGCATGATCTCGGCTTACAGGACCATCCGTCATTTGCTCGGCGCTATCCAGGAAGCTGGCCAGCGTGGTTTATGGACTACACGGACCACCACCCGCTGCAGGCTACTACCATGATCTCGACCTGACGCCTCATGGCCCACCACCACCACCAATGCCGCCTTATATGATCCAAGACCACCTCCTATTCCACCACAGTGGATGCCGTATCAGCACATGATGATGGATGAAATGTCAGCTCATCCAGGTCCAATGTATCCACAGCGTCGATCAGCCTCATCACCCAGGTCGTACAATAGAGGTAATTGGCCTCATTCTCGGCCTACCACTGGATTAAGACGCAACATGTTTTTGTCCCATGACGAGGACAGTGAGTTACTATCATAGTTTCATTAGACTAAACAACTGGTCAATCCCAATGTTAGGTTACCATTTACGGAAGACACTACAAAAGGTAAATATAGCAAATTACCTAAACGAGCTCATCGGCGATGGTGATCGAGTAATTCAAAGAGGGTATTGAGATGGATAGAAACATTGGATTGTGTATATAAGGGTTAGTCTTGAAAACGAGCATTTTATAAACGTGGTATCAGCAGGGCAAGAAGGTAACCCCCCCCCCTCGAGGATACAATGGTTGCATTTGTACAGTACTGCAGCACCTCCAAAGTAAGTATCATCAAAATGAGTGAATAGCCACATTTGTAGTACCTTATCAAGAAGTCATTAAACACCAATCAAGCAAGCCAAGGAAAAAATAGCTGGCATCTCATAGTAAAGATACATGGACATCGCCCAGTGTCAAAAGTAGACAGTAGTTTAAAACATCATGGACCAATATAGTTAGGCCCACCTCTTGATCATCTACTACTGTATATATATAAAATTATCGATCAAAGAAACTTTACACAATTGCTGATGGCCATGATCATTTAATTTCTCACTAATTTCAAATTGATGGCAAGAGACTAACTATAGGCGATCTTTGTAACTTGAAGTTGCCTTATTCAATTCAACTCCATTCTCTATTGTCCTACACATGTAGGGCAGCAGGGCAGTGTATATATGATGCTTCAAGTCATATCTACCACTACTACGTACAAGTTTATCTAATTAACATGAGTAACTATCATGCTGAATTGATAAGCTCAGAGCTCTCCAGCATGTTGTCCTATATTTGATACTACTCGAATGCTATCAATCATTATCATACCGTCAAAATTTAGTTCATAATCATCAGCTGCGTTACACTGGAGCTTGTATGACAACGCCCTCTGTGCTATCATGAATTGGGGGGAGGGGGGTCAAGAGAGCGGCAAACAGCGTACTGAACGCCATGATCACGGCTTGCAACAAGTTTCAATTCAACGCGCATAGATCGACCTTGCAACAAGCAAACACAACTCAAGAGCAAATGTGTATACATGTATATATACACACATACGACATGACCGACCTCGTATTGACAGAGTACAAAAAGACTAGTGCAACATCAGAGTAAGCCCAGTTGAATACACCTTTCAAATTAAAATTTATCTACTACGACGTGCTTGTGCTACTGCTCAAAAGTATATATAAACAGCCTCGATATTTTCACAACGAAGGCCATCGTATTTATTATCATAGAATTATCATCGTCATACACACTATGCCCAGTTTCAGCAAATCATCATCTACTACTAGTAATACGATTATACCCAGCGTCAAGACCGCCAACAAATCAGCACCACCTTCTACTGTTCGACTGGAAGGCTACTTGATGAAACAAAAGCACGGCAAATGCAGAGCCTGGCTCAAGAGATACTTTGTGCTGTATGGCGAAGAGCTTCGATACTACAAAAACAAGGTACTACTTGCCTACTTTTTTCTCTTCATGTCATTTAAATTAACCATGCTGCGATCATAGGATGATTCAAATGCGCTGGCAGTCATTTCGCTGGATCACTACAGCCTAGTCCCTGACGCCCAGCCTGTAACATCACTCAATCAAAAGCAATCAAAGCTCAATACCTTCTGCCTAGTGTCAGACGACGAGGCAAAATTCGACTGGCCAGACTACTACTTGCAAGCACCCAGCGCACAAGACAGAGCAGTTTGGGTTGACAGTCTACAAGATCATGTGTCTCAGTCCACAACCGTCTTGGAAAAATGGCTCGACAGACTACAACTGCCCCCACAAGATATGCAGGCACTATCTATTCATCAGCCCGCCAAAACCTGCTCAGAAACAACAGCCAGCAGTAGCAGCAGCAGCACAACCTACTACATCAAAGAGCTACCTAGCCTACCAACATCTCCAGTGTCTCCCACAACATCCTCCTCCTCATTTATTAGACTGCCATCATCCTCTCAAAGGCAACAGGCGCTTCGATACTTCAAATCAGCAGAATCGCTGAATACATTTACTACTCGCTCCTCCTCCAATGTGTCATCGTCTGCTGCTGGTAAGAGACGACCCTCTGATTTCATGCCGTCAAGAAGCTCTGACTTGTCGTCAAAGCTGCTATCCTCCAAAATGTTCAGCTGGACACGCTCCAAATCCAACAACTCGTCCGTGTCATCCATCCCAGAGTCCATACATACTACAGATGCTGATGATGCTGGCGGGCGTGCCTTGCTTACACCGAAAATTGCACTAGAATCGCCCATCATTCATCCCAGCGAATACAACCATGATGACGATCCCAGTGAGCGCATCAGAGATCCAACAGCAAGCTACTTTTATGCCAAAACAAAGCCATTTCCAGAGCCTACAGCAGCACAACAGCAGCAGCAATCTCACCACCACCACCAACTCATCTAACTAATACATACACTTACTAATATACATAACAATAAACTACTTTTTTTTTAATACATGTAAAAATTTCCAACTGGTCTATTATGCTGATGCTGCTTGAGGCTGTACAGGAGCCAACCCCTTTGCATACTTTGAATTGAAGAAGGTATAACTGAGTGTGATTGTATTGACATCCTTCATCAAGGGATCGTCCAAAAAGTCCGGATCGATAAAGAAGAACACAGGCATATCCACATCCTCTCCAGGCGTCAGCTTTTGCTCCTCAAAGCAAAAGCACTGAATCTTGTTAAAGTAGGAACCAGCACGGTAAGGCGTCACATTGTATGTTGCAATACCAATGACATCCTCCTTGGCCTTGCTCTTTGCCTTGTAAAACGTCAATGCAGTCTCACCGGGCACTACAAAGACCTCACGCACTTCTGGCTTGAATGTCCAAGGCAATGAATCAGAGGTGTTGGATTCAAATGTAATACGGATGCGTCGACTGTCTTGCTGAGGCACAAGTCGTTCCTTGCCGAAACGAGCGGCATCAATCACAGGTGTGCCACTGTAGCCTGTACTGGCACAAAAGAGTCGATAAAGAGGAACTGCCGCATAGGACATGCCCAGCATGGCGATGAATAATGAGGCGGTGTACATGCCAGCAGACGCATTTCCTTGGCTCCAGCTTGATTTGCTACCATTGCTGCTGGATGAGGTGGAGTAAGGCTGATGACGATAAATGCCAGGGGCTGCTATACGAGTAGGTTGATTTGCTGTGAAAAAGAGCTGCCTTGAAGTGGTAGGTGTGGCGGATGCATTGCGAATATATCGACATCCCTGCAAGGGTCTGATTGCATTTCTAAACATGCTGCTTTCTCTCAAGTAAGGTTGCAAGTAAAATGCTGAAAAGCGAATCTATGCTGGGCTCTCCATTTGCTCAACCAGGCATTGGGTGATTCCATTGAAGAGCCGCGTCGTGATGTCATCTTGTGCCATTTCAACTGAAAATGCATGATTGCTTTTCGAAAAAAAAAAGAGTATCCATCTAAAAAGCTGTATAAAAGTAATCCATTATGATGGCCATTCCTTATGAATACACTGTTTGGAAATGACGATTCTTGTTGGTTATACCTCGGGGTGTGATAGGACTGTAGTGATACACTCGGTACGTTTTGATGCGATTCAATGTGCTTTGATGATGGATTATGCTTTTACTGACCGCCGATAAGCAGCATCACTCTACTGGGAAAAGAAAACAAGAAAAAGAGGACGGCATAGCTTCAAAAACAAAACTGCCATCAAAATCAGTTACAGAATTTGGTAAATGTGATTGGCAGAAACTAAACTCAGCTGTCAAACTTAATTCAAATGCCCTGATTCTCGATTCAGTCTGTCCGTCATTTCCCATTTTTTCAACTTGAACAACAAAAAGGTTATCCAAACCATCACTGAAACCATATATGAATAAAACGGAGTAAAGCAAAAGGAGGCTTATATGTCAATAAAAAAAAGTTTTTCAAAGAGATTATTTTGAAAGAAAAGAAGGCTTAGTATGATGGTTCAAATGTTTTTATTTAAAATCTAGAGGATAATGAATATGAAAGTGCTAAAATAGTTTACAATGAGCAGATGAAGAAAAAGTAGATGTGTGTTGCTTTTTTCTTTCAAATAATAAGAATTGGTTGTTTTTTTCAATAAAAAAAAAAGATAAAAAGAGACCATCACTTAAGACTTGGGGGCTTCCTTGTAGGCCAAAGCGTGCTCCTCACCCATAGAAGAGACAACAGTAACAATCAACTCCTTGCCCTCTTCGAATTCTTCTTCGAGCTTCTCACCGAGTTCACCTTCAGGAAGCTTGACATCGTCCTTCATGGAGCCATCAGCAAGCATCAAGGAAAGGAAACCATCATCAATGTTGAGAAGAGCATATTCTTGACGAGAGACATTGGGGACATCCATGTTGTGAGTAGAAGGAGAGAGATCTTCGTACTTTCTATATCATTGAAAGCATCACAGCGACATGAGAATTGAAAAAACACGCAACACAACGCACTGCAGCAGACTTACCTTCCAGTGAAGATATCAGTACCAACCAAGTGGACCTTGGCGTGGCCATGCTTACCAGTCTTGGAGGTAGACATATCAATAATTTTGCAAGGTCTGCCCTTGATGACAACATGGCCATTCTTTCTCAAGGCAGAACATTGCATAGGGAAAGTAAGAGAAGCGCCAGCATCGGCAGTTTCAAAGGTGTGTTGCTCGTGATGATCGTCAGACATGCTATCGACCCAGCGAATTAGTATTTACCAGGCTATAATGCATCTCATGGAAAAAGGCCACTTACATTAAATAATTGTTTAGAGTAAAAGAAGAAAAGATTGCGTTGCACAAAGGCTCTGGATTGCATTTTATAGTGTCATCATTTGAATAGATCCCAGTTTAGGCCACAGAAAAGCACACACATCAAACCCGGATTCAGATTTCAACTTCCATTACAATGGTACTAGACGCGTGGAAATGTTTGCTGTAGTAAAGCGTCTGCTGTTTTTGAGCAAAAAGGCACACAATGGATATCAAGCAATGTTGCTTTGGGTTGACAGTCAAACTCGTCTGCAATGCGCACAAAAAGATGGCAATTCAATGCAACAATGCATATATCAACTTTTCTCTAATCCATCCCTCTGGTTTCGAAATAATAATAGACATGGATTGGGAGAGAAAAAAATCACGGGATCCATCTTTTTGACATTTGTCTCGATTTGCTTCTCACTGCAGATCCGTGTCCTGCATAAATATGACTTGAGGTAACACAACAAACATTATAATAAAATCAAGCCAAAATGTCTGTGCATCCAACAAGCCATTGAAATATGCCTATATATCTTTTTTTTTCTCTGCTGATTAAACCGGAGATCCAGCCATTGATTTGGTGCACCATCGGCTAGGAATCCCGAAAATCCATCGTTCATAACTATATAAAGGAGCAAATGTCTTGGATTTACAGCCAACAAGGAACCCCAACGAAATTTTTATGAATACAACAATGAGTCTTTTTTTATTATTACAATTTTTCGCAAATGTTGGATGGGATCCAGCCATAGATGGGACCGCTCTCATCTTGGTGCTTGCTAGCATACCACCATTCTGTGCTTGTTGCGCTGCTGGCTGTTGTCGTTGCATCCGAAGCACTGTTATCGTCACTGCTCAAAGCAGGCAGCCAAATTTGGATCAAATCACCTTCCTCGACTTTTAGTTTTTCAGGCGATTCGTAATCTACGAGAGCAACGCACTGAAATACGGGCTGTGATTCACTAAACAAGCTATCGTATCGCTTGCTGCTGCTAGCATTCCGCTCACTTGGCTTTGAGGGTCCAACGTGGTGGAGAGAAACAGTATCATCTGAATCTGTTTGCGCACACAAGAGATTAGGAGGTCTACTAGTAGGCTTGAAATGATTGCTGAGTATTACCTTTCATATCTGCAGCCAGTGTCTCTGCTGCTGATACGGTCGTGATGGTGGACATGAGAATGGGATCTTGCTGCCGTGGTTTTGTCTTGATTTCATCAAGGCGGTATTCCAGCCGACGCATACTAGCGAGATAGTCGCTCTCCAAGCAGGACCAGGTGTAGTCTTTGCCAAACGGCAGCTCTATGGTCAATGATTTCCACTCTGATCTGTGCTGACGCCAGTATTTCGCTTGGATCTGACTGAATTCGTGCACGATGATATCAAAGTAGTTTGACGATAACGCTATAAACGTAGGCAGCTCATCCAGTAAATGTGCATTCAGTGATAGGTATTGCTCTGCTGATAATTGTAGCTGTTTGTCTGGTATCTCTCCTTTTGCCATCAAGTGCTGAATTCGATCGTAGTCCATCAGTTTCCTGTTGCGCTTCTCAATCACATGCGCAGGGTTTTTAAACAACTTGAGATACGCGTCGACTTTATCGTAAATCACTTGAACCGTCTTTTCCTATTGAATTCCCATAGTTTGAGTTTGTTTCGGTCTGAAACCACCCGTGTTTACTATACTAGTACTTACGACTGAGTATAATTGCAATTGAGACACCAGCTTTTTGAAAGCACGGATGCTTCGCAATCCAATGCCGTCAGAATCGTCATACACTGCTTCAAGGCTGTCGACCAGATCTGACAGGGCCTGTGTGCTGGCGTGGATTGTTGCCACCCAGTCTTGAACTGCCCTTTCAAACTGCTTTGCCATGACCTGCTTGGATTCAAACTGCTTGTACAGATTGTCAAAGAGTGTGTCTTGTATTGTTGATTTTTGCTGCTTGCGATGTATTTTGCGAGTGAGCTTCTTGTTGATGACGTTCTTGTCCATTTTCTTCTTGTCGCTCATCAGCTGCTCCACGAGCTCCTTTCGTCTTTTGATTTCATTGATATGATCCGCTACTTGCTGAATTTCTACTGTGACCATGACGAGTTGGTCAAAATCACGGTGGAATTCGGGTGTCAGCGCAACGATTTCCTATACGCAGAAGAGAGTGTGTGAGACGCGTATACTACTACTAGAAGCTCGTCTTACCCGCAGCAACAAAGGGTATTTCAGCACTCGCTGCACTGGCTTGATTAATAGACTTGGTAGATCCCAGCACATGGTGCGTCCCTGAATCTTGTTTTTACATGTCTGAAAGAAAGAAAAAAGTCGAGTTAGAGTGCTGTCATTGCTGCTTTGTATCATTTTTACCGCAAGAAAGGCCTGGACAGACTGCGATCGATGGCTTAGTTCCTGGATTTTGCACACTGCATCTTCATGCCGCTTGCAGTAGTCGCCGTAGAGCTGCTCCATTCGATGCATCATCATGCTGAAAGCAATGCCAATCGTCATCTCGGTCTCGTTTTGGTACTCGTCCTGCTGACATGATGCCAGTAGCTGCACAAACTCTTTCTCAAAGGCGATGATGTCCAGCAGGTTGATGAAGATTTGCTTGATTTCTATTTTGGAGAACACAGTGTCGTCCAAGTAGACCTCCTGAATTAATTCCATATCAGCCTGGTAGCTCTTTTCGGTCGAGATCAACTCCTGAACAACACGAGCTCGTTTCAAAGCCGACGAACGGGTCAGTGGTGGGTGGTCTGGCAAGGGCGGCGCTGCTAGTGCTGGTGCTGGTGGTGGACACAAGGACGAGGCGCAAGAGGCATGCCATTTCCAGTCCATCGCGGTCGACGAGTTGTTGGACACCATGCTGTGGACACTTGTGGCTGTAGTGGACCGCTTCAACAGGGATGGCGAGGATGTAGAGGCAGGCACTGATTTGCGAATGTATTGCATTGATGCTGTCATTGGAAACATCAACTCATCAAGTGGTGCAGATCGTCTGATGGATGTGGAAGCAGATACTGTGCTGCTATTGGTGGCACTGCCACTAGCGGTGGTAATGTGGCTCACAGGCTCCCCCTTTCTTACCGATTGTGCAAGTCTTTTACTGAGATCGTTCACAAATGAGCCTGTACGAGGTACCACACTGGGGATAGATAGCGTGGAGACGGCTGCAGACAGGCTCTCTTCTTCTTCTTCGTCGTCGTCGTCGTCTTCCTCTTGGCCGTCATCTAACTCTATGGGCTGGTCCTCTGTTGCTGTGGAGCTGCTATTGTTAGACCACAGAGACGGTGCGGTGATGGAGCTTGGCAAATCGACTAATGAGCTTGTGTTTGTCATGTTTCTTTTCAGGGACAAGTGATCTGATAGGTCTGTAAAGTTCTTGGCCACTGCTGTGATACGCTTTGGCATGGTACTCGTGTAGCCTTTCTTCTTCTTGCTGCTGTTGCTACTACTACTACTGTCCTGTGTCAAAACAATTGTCAGCCAGAGGGGCTTCTCAACATGTATCAAGATAATACTACCATGAATTCTGCTAGCGCAAGTGTCTTTTTTGCATGGTGGCTAGGTTGAAACTTTGCTCTCAAAGCGTGAAACGACAAGGCGTTGTGTTCTATTGTGTTCTTGTGCCGAATCGTTGATGTATTGGTCTTTTTCGATTCCATTATTTAAAAAATTAGTATACTGTTACAACGGGACCAAGCTGTATGTGTCAAACAAAACAAGTCTAGATGAAAGGAAAAAGAGGCAAAGAGACAAAGAAAGACAAAAAATGAAATAAATACATGTACTTGCTTGTGCGAAATAGGAGGCATAAGAAAAGTGTCTGATGTACAGAAAGAAAAAGAAAAAAGAAAGGGGTGAAGGAGATGTGCTTTAGATAGATGGCATGGACCTTTTGCCCAGCCGTCGGTGGTCTTCATGAGCAGCCTCATGTCATTTGAATCTAGTTTGCCTGTTCAGTCAAGTTTGACATGTCTATTTACAATCTCTTGGTTCATAGCTGTGTTTGGAGCATTCGCCCATCACATACTTTTTTTTTCTCTGAGTAAAGACATCTGATTGATAAAGCAATCTTAATATACAAGAGATCCAAGCTAATACTAGCGCACAGCTGTGCAAGAAATACAGGCACTTTTATACAGAATAACGGCTTATTAGTCTGATTCAAAATCGTAAATTCAATAAAGTAGCAAATTACATAAACTACCTCACCCATGTAATTATGTCTGACCCACATGGCAAGTGAATTGGGCTCATTAACCAACATAGCAGCACCGAACTTTAGGGTTTGTCTTCAGGAGTGATACTAATGGTAGTAAAGCAAGTTTATTTCTATAAAACAAGATGGGTGTACAAGAAAATTGGCAAAAGAAACCCTCTCATTTTTCTTTCGTATGAAATGCAGGAGTGCCTGATCCCTGTTTTTTGTTAAGCAGTGAAATAAAAACAAAAGGCAAAACGTGCCCTTTTGGATGTACATACAAGCAAAAGTAAATGTGACCAAATGCCATGTTGGCAGGTTCCTAACCCCTTCATCTCCTCCTCCCCCCTCTTTGCGACTCGGCTGAAAACAAGCCAAAGGGGGGAAAGTAAAAGTAGTGATAAATGTATCATTTCATTCATTAGTAGCAGGCATGCAATTTAGAATTGCCTGGCAATCATTCTGCTGGCGAAAGAGCGTAGGGCGAGCGAGTTTTAGATAGTGCAATCACTTTCATTGAGCATTTGATACCATGAAAGTCGAGTTATCATCATGAAAAATTGCTGGTGCAATCCAAGCAATAGCATCAGCATTTTGTATAATATTTGAAAGCAACACACTTAATTATGAACTCAAGACCAAGTAAATCAGAAAGAATACTAGAACCAACATGATATCTCTACTATACCATTTTTTGGCAAAGTGCTAGTCATGACAAAAGAATCTCGCATGGTGCGACTTACTCTTTAATCTCTGCAATGCTTTCATCTTTTTCAAGAGAATCAGCGCGCAGCGTCGTTGGTAGATATTTTGCAATAATAATAGCCTATCTTGATCACTGTAGGTGGTCCACCATCTTTGGGTCTCAATTTGGCAGCAATCCGTCTTCCTGCTGTCCAAGTTCCTCCTTCCAACACTTGAGCCAATCGAAGTTTACAGTCCAATTTGTCCTTGACGCCTTGCTTGATCTTGTCTAGATACACTACGGTCAAAGCACCTCATTCCACAATAACTGGATCAGAACCTTCAAATGTAGGCAAGCTTTCAGGGGTAACTGTGTCGCGCGCTCTATCTTTGTACCGTTCAGCTTCAAAAGTCTATAATCTACCAACAATCCATCGTTACGGTATTCAGGCAAGCCAGTCATTTGCTCCATGGCCTCCTTGATAAGCGAGTAAGTTAGCCATTGAGTCAATTTGTAGAATTGGCTTCAGTGAGAATCCCAAATTAGAGCTCACATTTTCTCATAAAACATTTGTGAAATATACGGAATTAATCCGTTGAGAAATTAGTACTCAAATTACACTCTTCTAATTACCTTTTTTACAGGCTACACCCTTCAAATAGTCAAGTAGAAGGCTATACAGTACTTCACATGAAAATTGCAGCAATTTTAATTTGAAACGAGCTGTTACCCACACCCCCGATCTACGGTGAAAAAAAGTCTACCTTCGCTTCGCTACGGTGATTTTTTTTCTACCTTCGATCTGATGGGGGTGCTCAGCTCGCGCCTGCAGCGGGCTCTCCAAAATAACCCCACATCGAGTCAAACGAAGTAAAATCATATTCTGTTCATTTGCTTGATCATATCATGCAGCTTTTAATAGTAATAAATATTTGTAAAACAGGGAAGTTTATACTTGAAAAATCTGAGAAAATAACTTGTTGCTTGATCGACACGGCTTTAGACCTTCGCTATGCTGCGGTAAAGCCTCATATAGATCAAATGCCATTAAATGTTGTGTTAAATGCTTGATTATTGACATGGCTTTAGGCCTTCGCAACGCTGCGATAAAGCCTCATTTAGATGAAATGCCACTAAATGTTGGATTAGATGCTTGATTGATATGGCTTTAGACCTTCGCT
Source organism: Mucor lusitanicus (assembly GCA_010203745.1). Classification (NCBI taxonomy): domain Eukaryota; kingdom Fungi; phylum Mucoromycota; class Mucoromycetes; order Mucorales; family Mucoraceae; genus Mucor; species Mucor lusitanicus. Next base: position 3,207,237 of record JAAECE010000006.1, on the reverse strand, counting down.
ACGCTATGGCAAAGCCTCATATAGATCAAATGCCATTAAATGTTGTGTTAAATGCTTGATTATTGACATGGCTTTAGACCTTCGCTACGCTACGGTGAAGCCCCATATAAATCAAATGCCATTAAATGTCGTGTTAGATGCTTGATTTACATGGTTTTAGACCTTCGCTTTGCTACGGTAAAGCCTCATACAGATCAAATGCCATCAAATGTTGGATTAGATGCTTGATTTACATGGCTTTAGACCTTCGCTTTGCTACGGTAAAGCCTCATACAGATCAAATGCCATTAAATGTTGGATTAGATGCTTGATTTACATGGCTTTAAGCCTTCGCTACGCTACGGTAACGCCTCATATAAATCAAATGGTACTAAATGTTGGATTAGATGCTTGATTGACATGGCTTTAGTCCTTCGCTACGCTGCGGTAAAGCCTCATACAGATCAAATGCCATTAAATGCTGGATTAGATGCTTGATTTACATGGCCTTACACATTCGATACGCTACGGTAAAGCCTTCATGTAGACCAATGCTATCATATTTATTAAAAGCCACACCATGTAATTTTACAAATGTCCTAAATTTACTTAAAAAGAGGATCAGGGAAAGTGAAGTGTTATTGACATTTCGGCTACTCACACTTCTGAAAGGGACTACGAACTAACTCGTAACTACTTAACTACTGTATCATTTTACAAAGGTCTGAAATATCAGAGTTATTTGCCTCAGCAAACCCAAGCGCAGCCAAAATGTCCAAATTCAAATCTCAATATCTTGTCTCCGCAGGTGTAATGTTTGTAGATGTGTACAGGCGTTGAGAACGTCTCTTCTGACAATGTATCTATCGCTCTTCTTCCCGGCAGTCAAAGAGAGACAGCAAATTTCACTGCCATTAATAGTAGCTGGCGCATATAAAGCATCCTTCTGTACAGAATCATGGCACCTTCACTCAACACTTGTATGTAACGATTGAGGTTTGGTAGTGTCACTTCTTGATACCCGACGACGCCAAGGCTTATCACCGAACAAGCCAACTACTTGAGTCTGTGCCGCCGCTTTGGTGCTTCTCTTTGACGAATTGATTTGCCAACAATTCGCAGAAAATTGTATGCACATTTTCTGACTAATCGCAACATGGTTAGGTTTTTATTCAATATTTTCAACTTGGAGAATATTACCTTGCCATTCTCAGTCTACTTGGGATTTAACAGCATTCTCGTCAGCAGTGCTGCTCCACATCTTGAGGAATTGGATTCAATTGGTATACAAAGCAGCACTCTCATATTTGATATACTCAATGCACAACGACCGCCTCAGTTGGCAGTACGGTACTCAGCCTTGAATCACCTCCGGTAAACTATTATGAATCTGTTCAGTGTTCAATTTTTGCAATTTATCAGCCAAAATTTACATCAAAGTAATCACATAATCACGCCTATTGGAGATACCGGCAATTACGCGGCAGTCTACACTATGCTGTTAGGTTCCCCCGTGGTCAGAATTGCACAGCTTACCATTATTCGCAACTATTATTCCCAACTCAACCAGATTATAATACCTGACGTAGTGAACACTTTTCCAATAATACAACATCTAACAGTTGATCATTGTCATGTTCCGATGCTCCTCCTCCTCCCCTTCGGACAACTTAAAATAACCATGTAAAGTATGCGACTCGAGAGATAAAGATATAAACAAAAAACCACTTTATTATGCGTTAGTGAATGAAATGAGAAAATGAGTGGGATGTCCTACCAAAATACCAATGTGGTTGAATGTTATAATAATAAATAAGACACAAAAAAAATGGAAAGAACGAGAGATGGATGATGGGATCAGAACGGCTTAAATAGGCCTTTTTTTCTGCAGGTGTAATAGGGACCACCAACTTGGGACCACCAAGACCGTCCGGACTTTTCAATAGGGACCACCAAGTGGTTTGAGCTACCCTTAGGGACCACCAAGATATATGAGCCACCTTTATAGCGCAAATTTCTATAAATGAGCTACCCTGATATAGGTTATACCGTATACAAAGACTAATTCCTCTGTAGTTAATGCACTTTTATTGCACTGCTCTTGTTAATATTATAGCTTATCCAGCTTATATTAATATATAGTTCGCTACTGTAGTAGGGGACAGGAACGTCTTTTACTACTGGCCTATTTTTTTTTATATCCCTAGGAGCTGTTCTTTCTTTGCTCAAAGGAGGCAGTTCTACCATATATATTGAGGCGATATCTGTAACAGGGTATTGTCTTGATGAATATCTTTTGGTTACTATATCAGTTGCTTGTGACGTATGCCGCTGCTCTTTGTGGTGAGCATTTCAAGTTGTAATTCTGATCAATGGAACCGCGGTTGCTCTCCACTCACTGGACTTGCGACCTCTCCACCCAGTCTGATTGTTTGGTTTTCTCTCACGGCAACCGGCTAGGAATTGAGCACTCGTTTTGAGCTAGGAGTTGTGCTAATCCGTGTAGGTTTTACAGCTTGCCGGGGCAGTGCCACCTTGTAGCTATTGTGGTAATTAGGCTGCAAGGTCAAACTTGGTAGCGTGTAGATAGACCTCCCCGTGGTGCTACTGGAAACGTTCTTCTTTCTTTGAGGAGGAGCGGTCAACTATCTTCAATGGTGTTGTACGAGTTGTTTTTAGCTTTAGTCTATATAGCGTATTTCTATTAGAATAACAAACGATGTAATTTTCCAAGTAATGAAACCTTCAAGCAGGCAGCTCCAACAAACGAAATGCTACTACATATATTTTATTATGTAAATTTGCTAACGTACAATAAGGCGTAATCCATTCCACAATACTCATGAAAAACCACAGCAGCATGCATTGAATTTCATTCATTTTCGTTGACTCCTTTGTATAGTGGTAAGTCTTTTCCAACCGGTGATTGTGATTTTGCTGTCCGATACCACGGAATAATAGGTAGAGAGCCTAACCCATCATAATTAGTGCACACTTTGTTTGCACCCATGTTTCTCACTCAATTATGATCCCAATTTAATAAACTCACGTGTAATAGATTGCTAAGAGTGTGCGGTATTACTATAATACGGCACGTATGGGTATATGCAATTATGTCTTCGGTCGGATATGTCTGCAAAACAAAGTATATGTACACATCCTTTTTGAAAATCTCATTTCGGGCTCAAAACTGGGCAGAATTCAACGAGAGTGGCGCCGTTCGACTCGAAATCGTCAACTTTACTAGGAACTGCCACTATTTTACAATTTTTTTGTGAGGCTTATTTTGGCTGTAAAAGCGTGGCAGGATGCAGAGCTAGGTCTAAATGTTTACTGTGCCATGAAATACTGCTCAGAGCTAAACGTGAACTTGTGCATTCAATTTAGTAGTCCCCATTGGATGTCATTAAACCTTCTGCTAGTCCAAAAATACGCTGTATTTGTTTTCATTCGATTTTTAATAGTTTTGCAGCGGGATTTTTTAGGTAGTGTCAGTGAAAAGCGTTAAAATTTGCGACTTTTCATGCTAGAGGCATGCTAGAGCTTTAAGCCAGGTACCATTCGAGAGGTAATTTTTTGCTCAGCATGGCTAATACAATCAAAGGTATAGTCAATATGATAGGAACTTGTTAATTCTTGAAAAGCCTCCAAAACAACACGCTCAAAAATTACCTAAATAATGCAAACTAAGACACTTGATATTGGTATCATTACAATCTCCTTTAAATTCTGTACAGAAACCATATAAGGTGGAAGGGGTGTTTACTATCAACTGTGATCCAGTTTTGACGTTTATGGATTTCAAAATCGATAGAAAATCAATAGTAAATACCAAATTTTCAAATACCGCATAGTTATATCACTGACTTTATGAATTGTTAAGGTCGTTTTGGAGAGTAAAGTGCTGGCCAAACGTTATATCAAATTGCAATTTTTAAGGTATCCAAGGATACCTGACATGTTAATGCACCACCTGTCGAGTTTTGAGAGCTTCAGTTTGCATTGTTCAATTCGATGGCGTATCGCAATTTAAGGTACGCATTTTTCTCCGTTTAATATTGGCACTTTGCATGCCGAATTCATCAGGAAGCAGACGTTTTCAATACCATGTTCTACCTTAAAGGTTGGTTCATTTTCATTTCTTTACAACATGTTTAAGTGCCAAAACATTATGGAATTTTCATCTCATCGACCCATGATGTTCAAAATGAATTTCGAATTTGGAGTTTTGGGTTCTGACCCATCCTGACATCGATTTTTGAAAAATGCACGCTACGGCTTTAAGACTAGCATGTTCCTAAGGCAGTTTTTTGCGCTAATTGCAAATCTGGAACTCATTTTTATGTAGGCAAGATATAACTTGAGAAACAAGAGATGTGGGAGTTTCTTGAGATTTAAGCCTGTGCCACTAGTAAAAGTCTTTTTAATATGGCAAGAGTGCCCAAGCTTTATAGCCCAATCAAAAAGGGTGCACGTTTTTGACTAGGACGTGCTTACTCTAGGGTCGTAATAGATGATTTGCACGAGTAGTGATCAAAAAGGGTGCACATGCGTGATTTTTGAAGGGCTCTACACTCGAGTTTCACTAAGTGAATGCAAGTAGCGGAGAGCTTAACTACCGTTTGGCATTCAGTTTTCTATCGAATGGTATAGATGTCATATAAAAATTTCGACCTTTGTCACAAACCTCATGCTTGAGGGACACGAAAATTCACATTTTGAGTAAATTCATTAAGGGAAGGTCTATGTGGTCCCCAAAACTATTGTATCATGATAGATTTAATGTGCAGCTATCGCATCGCTTTTGTTTCATGTCAATCCGATGATTTTTGGAGAAGATATTGCCAAAAAGGGGTTCAGGGAAAATCATCTTGTGTATTGATTATTAGTGTTGCTTTGAATAATTTTTTAGTGCATAAAAAACACATAATAATGCAACGAGCATGATCAGGTTAACTTTATTTACCTGAAAAATTTCGACCAATGAGAAAGCGTCTCTGCGCCGCTGTAGCGGCTTCCAACAGTAAGTGTCAAAAATGAATCTCAAAAAAAGTTATTTTGTTACATTTACTCAGAATGCCTAAACCAATTACGCCCGTACTTTTACTTGTATATATAAACGGTTTTTGTCTTTATTTATGTGCACAGTCTAAAATTTGATTTAATACGCTCACTTTAAGATTTTCGAAAAAATATCCTATTTTGGCATGAGGGTTGGGGTCTAAAAACAGGGATGTAACTTGTTTTCGACATTACTCTGTCAAAAATAGGTCAATCGTTGCGATTTAAAAACGAAAATGTGCATAAAAATACTTTCTTTGAAATACAATAGAGATTATTTTAGTATCATGCAAACATTGCTATTGATGTATGCGATTTAGTCTATTTTTTGACGTTTTATCGACTTTTCACCTTCATAAAATGCTAATATAACTTTGAAACATAATTAAGTATGTCTGTTGCATACAGTCAAGTAGATTTGCTTAAAGTTGTTAATATGGTTTACTTGATGAAATATGTAGTAAATCGCATTTTTTTAATCTAGCACATAATTTGAATAGATGATATCTCAACAATGAAAAGAGCTACAGATCTCAGATAAACGCTAATGAGGTTCCTATAGCTTCATAAATGTATCTAGCTAAAAGCATTGGAGATAAATTTGACATTGTGAAAAAATGTTGTGGATCCAGGTTTTTCGAAAAATTGCAATTTTTAGTTTGTTTTATGGAGTGTCATCTTTTTAAATTCAGATAGACCTGACTGTCGAAATCTCTATATATCAATAAAATATCAATAGTCACGAAATGAATTTCGAGATTTCGAGATTTTGAAAATTTTGACCATGGTCCATCGGACGCGTAAACAGCATCCTTTTTTTACATTACCATAATAGTTACTGACATCATGGATTACAATCCTGTTTAAAATATTGTTCGTCGCACTACCCCTCACTACGTCAACAAGGAAGAAGTATTCAACTTTGCAAGCGAAGAAGAATACCAGGCTTGGTATAAGGAGAACGCCGAGTGGCATGCAACGTGGTGGGTCCAACAGGCTACAAATCTTAGCACCAAGAAGTATTCTCCCGGCGCTATCATCCCAAGTAATGCCCTGAAGCACACGACCTACAAGTACTGCGACCACAAGGGTAAAAAGAAGGAGGCAAACCCCCTTGCAAATCAAAACGGTGGCCCCTTAAAGAAGAAAAGAAAGCGGGCAGATAGCATCAATCAACGTTGGATGTCCTGCGCAACTAAAGATATCCGTCTTTTTTGGTGGCCATGTAAAGGTGTCTTACATTTGGGAACATGTGAACCATGACCCTACGTTGGTCAAGGATTTGTCTGGGCCTCGTCTATCTGCTCAAGATAAGCAATCGATCAATGAGCACGTGGAGAAGAACATGGATTAGAAACTCATTAAAAGTTTGCTGAGACTTGATGTCGAAGCTCTACAGAATAATGTAAGTTATCGCTAATACTAAATATTAGTATCTTTAGCGGCTCTATTAGCCAGTTGTTTAGCTTGAAGGACAAGTCAAAATCTAGGGCATTTCATCAGCTCTGCTGATCAAGTACGCAGATGTCCGTAACGCCATGATGGCAAAAGTAAATAGTGTCACAAGAAAAAAGCACCACGACGACCAACAAAGCGTCTCTCGTTGGTTGAGCGAGCTCAAGGGCAAAGGGTACAACACGTTGGTGGATATTCCGGAAGACGTCAACGGCCCATTGTCAATTGGTTGGATATCCTCTTGGTAGAAGAAGGTAAGTGCACTCCCTTAAGACACCTTTTATATAGAGATACCAACAACTTTTTTGTTGTAAGTATCTTGAGCAAGCTGACGAGTGGTTTTTTGACTCAACCCACAAGACATACTGTACAAATCATTTCTTATATTTACTGAAAGTGATTGCTATCCCGCCACCATTGTCGTGTAGTACAGTAACAACCTTAAATGCATGTACTCGATTTCGACGTTTCGTAAAGATATTATATAAAGTATATACTTTCGCGTCACTGCCATACCTTCTACTGTAGTAGTATTTCGAGCTTTCGAAACTTTTTCAATATTGTCACCTTTTGTAAGATGAGATTTTTCCATTGTCTTTTCCCTGCGTTTACCTGTAAGACACGCTTCTTGATATACACCAGATTACGCCCCCTCCCTCATCACTAGCTTCCTCTTGGATTTTTTTTTCGCATTAAAGTGTATCTTTATTAACTGTGTTGTGTATCAGCTATAGAATAGGTATAGGCAGGACCAAGGTGCCAGCTTGATCACGTGCCAAAGAGAGAGAAGAAAATAAACTACCATGGTCTTGACGGACCAGGTTGATAGCAGCAGAAGCTATCCATGGCTCCTCGTCTGTGACGCATCGCCAGTGATACTTCCAAAGTGTACTGTAAGCAGCACCAAGAGCAACCAGAACATCCTCATCAATCACCACCAAATCATCACCACTGCAAAAACTAGTAAGAGCCAGCCAAATAGAGGCATCAGAGGGGAGTAGCTCTTGCAAAGAGAGTAGAGAGACAACATCCCGCCAGAAAAAAGATTTATGTAGGCAACCCACCACGAAGTGATAGAGGTTCTCTGATTCAGAACCACAAAGAGCACAAACAGGAGACAAACTTTATAAAAGTTTTTTTTTTTTTTTTGTATTAAAGTGTATCTTTATTAATTGTGTTGTGTATCAACTATAGAATAGGTATAGGCAGGACCAAGGTGCCAGCTTGATCACGTGCCAAAGAGAGAGAAGAAAATAAACTACCATGGTCTTGACGGACCAGGTTGATAGCAGCAGAAGCTATCCATGGCTCCTCGTCTATGACGCATCGCCAGTGATACTTCCAAAGTGTACTGTAAGCAGCACCAAGAGCAACCAGAACCTCCTCATCAATCACCACCAAATCATCACCACTGCAAAAACTAGTAAGAGCCAGCCAAATAGAGGCCTCAGAGGGGAGTAGCTCTTGCAAAGAGAGTAGAGAGACAACATCCCGCCAGAAGAAAGATTTATGTAGGCAACCCACCACGAAGTGATAGAGGTTCTCTGATTCAAAACCACAAAGAGCACAACCAGGAGACAAAACAAGCTTAAATTTAGCCCCATAGCACCAAGAACGAGTAGCCACCCGATTGTGGAGTAGGCGCCACCAAGGTGTGAAAGCCTTTGCAGGCATTTTCAGAGACCAAAAGACACGCCACGACGCAGGAGAGAGCAACAAGTGAGTATCCAGATTCAATGGAGGACCCATACGAGAGGTAATGATATCCTTTTTAGGATGCCAAGACCTTCGCAACGCACCAAGAGAGAGACGAGCAACAGGCACCGCAGAACGAGAAGAGTTGGAGACAGTCCAATGACTACAATCTGGCATCCAAGAGTTAGCACCATCAGAACGGGGCATAGTAAAAAAGTCTGCATGAGACAAGACAATTTTACTATCCATGACGGGCGGGTATACCAGAGAGACAGGACCACGATCACGATGCAGAGCAAGAAACACAGGGCGCAAAACACGAGATGACCAGGCAAGATGAGAAGTGACACCATCCACTATACCAAGATCAGGCTGCCAAAACGAGACGTCAGACACCAAGAAACGAGGATCAAGAGATGATGGATCACGAGGAGGAGGAACAGAAGGCACAGTACTAAGTACAGAACACAAGGGAAGATCAAGAAACCACCTAGCAGACCAACCAGAGGAAGGAACTAGCTTGGGCAATTTCGAAAGAAGCTTTCCAAGATGTTGGAGGACAGGCACAGAAGACACACGACATTGATACAGCTCAGGGAAAGAGAACCAAGGCAAGACAGACTTGTGACCAGAGTACACTTGAAAGGCACACACCAGCCAAGACGAGACAAAATCGTTTGGAGAGGGCGGACGCAACAAACGCTGCAAATAGACAAGATGCAAAGCTAAACTCTGATCCGCTATGTCCACCAGACCAACACCACCGAACTTGCGAGGAAGACACAAGGTCGACCAAGCAACAGCAGGACGAAAAGACACCAGATACTCACGTACCACCTTCTTGAGAGACTTCAACCACAGCTTGATAGTATCACCACCAGGAACCACACGCAACAAATGATAAACCTTGGACAACAGTAACGAGTTAGCCACTAGTCCTGCTCCCCTAATGGAGAGATTTCTTTGCTTCAACAGGTTACTGTGCCGCTGGACCTTGACCAAGATACCATCCAAATAGTCTTGAAGTTGACTTTCAGTATGATACAGGGGATAACCCAAGTACCGTACCGCACCACGAGAGTGAGCGTCATGCCACTGGAGACCAGTAGTTTTGGCTAAAGTAACCCAAGCAGAGTGAGAAACACCAGAAAGAGACACCAACACCGTCTTGCTGATATTGACTTTCGCATTAGATGCTAGGCCATACAAATCAAGAACAGAGAGCAACACCGACCATTCCTCCGGAGAAGACAAAAACACCTCAAGATCATCTGCATAGCTGAGAATCTTGACAGGAGAAGGAGCACCACTACGACTGACGAAATCCAGAGTCCAATTACGAGCACCAGTACCATGGTCCTCATGCACGTTCACAGGTGACGGCTTCCAACTTCGTGGGAAGTCAACAGGAGACATAGTGACACCAGAGAGACCAGGACAGGCAAGAAGAGAACGAAGCAAAGGCTCAAACGCCAGATTAAATAGCAATGGAGACAACGGATCGCCTTGACGGAGGCCTCGCAATTGAGGAACTGGCGCACCAAGCCAACCATTAATGGACACAGAGATCTTTGTTCCAAAGAACAAAGACGACAAACAAGAAACCAACCCGCTAGGAAAACCAAAGTGAAGCAAAACACGACGAAGGTACTCAGGATGAACCCTATCATACGCCTTTTCTTGATCTAGTAAGACAGCTACTTGAGGTAAATCAGGGGCTACAACACGCAAATGAGACATCAACAACTGATTTAGCCAGCCATTATCCGAGATCAGACGATGAGGAAGGAAGCCAGTTTGATAGGGATTGATCAACTTGGGCAGCACTTTATTCATGCGATTAGCAATGAGCTTCGTAAACAACTTGGCATCACTGTTAATCAAGGACAAAGGCCGCCAGTTAACCAACAACAGAGGGTCACCCTTCTTGAAAAGTAAAACCATGCGAGTTTGCTGCCACGACGGAGGAAAAACACCAGAAAAAGCTACACCCAAGACATCCACAAGAAGGTCCAGAAAACCAGTAGAGACACGAGCAAGATGCTGATACAATTCAAAAGGCAAGCCATCAAGACCAGGACTTTTAGACTTGGGAGCATGAGAGAGCAAAGACAACAAATCACCACGAGTTGGAAGTGCCGTCAGCATATCACCATCCGAGGATGATAAACGCACATTAGATGGCACATTCCCCAGGAGAGTGTCGATAGCTTCAGCATCGACAGCATCAGGGGTGTATAGCCTTTGGTAGAAACCTTGGGCCTCCCTGTTGATAGCTGCTGCATCCACCAAGACATCCCCAGTAGCAGAGCATTTTAAGGATTGAATCGTCTGTTGGGACTCTCGCACCTTGATCACACGGTAGAAATACTTGTTACTACATTCCCCCTGTTCGAGCCAACGAGTGGCCGAGCGAAGCCTATTTTGACTAGTCTCTTTCTGTATCTGATTCTCAATCAAAACTTCTAGTTGTCTAACCTGCTCAGCATCACCTGAAGCGGGAGACACTCTGTCAGTTTGACCAAAAGCATTCCTAGTTTCAACACTCGATACAGACGTTGACAGAGCCTCAAGACGTTCCAGTTGGAGTGCAAAAACTTTGTTCTTGAATCGTGCTTTCATGCTTCGAGTGTACCGTTGTGCACAGCACTTGAGTAACAACTTGAAGGATTCCCATTTAGCCACCGTGCTATTCGGGTCACCACTACCACCTTGACTAGTATTGACACCCTTAGACCCACTACGACTACCACTACGACCACCAACAGAACCACCAGAAAAGAACAGAGACACCGTGGCATTCAGTAGAGCAACAAACTCTTTATCATCAAGCAAAGTTGGATTAAACCGCCAACTACCAGGACCAATACTAGCTGTCGCGGGTAACATATCAACAGTCAAAAGAGAGTGATCTGTCCACCTGCTAGGCATGTAGAGTAACTGACTATTAGTCAAACGAGAAGCCAGAGACGAGTGACCAAAAATATAATCAATACACGTATTGCTCTTTGGAAACGTGGTAAGACCTTCCGGATGACAGTTGACAAAATGAGTACGCAACCAGTGAGCAAAAGGAGCGACATCGGCTTGACGAGAATGAGACAAAGAGTGTAAGTGAATGTTGAAATCACCCATAAGCATCCAAGGTGTGTTGAGCACATCAGACCAGACAGAAAGAGAAAGGAATTGAGAGAGAAATGAAGGACGGTCCGAAGACTGCGCGGGACCATAGATGTTGGCCACTTTGCACACCACATTGCTTGAGGCATCAATGACGGATGCAACAAGACAACGTTCATCCAGCAAGACTTCCGTATCCACCAAAGAATAACGAGAATTAAGACAAACAATAGCACAGTGCTTGGAGACAATGAGAGAACAATTAGGAAAAGCAAAAGAAAAGGAACGGACTTGAGATTCAGTGAGAGTAGATTGAGAGCGGAAATGAGACACCTCTTGCAAGCAAAGGATATCCAGTTGGAGAGATTGAGAACGAAGATAAGAAGAAAACTCTTTGAATGTTGTGGGATTGGACTGCATGAACAAGCTACGCGTGTTCAGGGAGCCAATCTTGATGCCTAATTTTGTACTAATCATTGACCCCTACGGGCGTTTTGCTTTGTCTTGGATGGCTGTTTGCCGTCAGTCTTGTTATTCTTGACACCACTAGAGCCAGAAACACCAGAACCCGAACCAGAACCCACAGACTTGAGACCATTGTTACCAGCACCAGACTCAGAAGAATCACCACCGGAGTAAGCCTTCAAACCTGCACCAGTTCCAGCCTTCAAATTGGAATTGAACTCCACCCTCTTGCGTTGAGACACCTCCTTCAACTTGGTCAACTTTAACATTTCTTCAGGTGAATCCACACTCATGTTCATAGCCACATCGTTTGATGCATACTTGGAGTAAGCAGAACTACGCACAGTATCAAGCTTCTTGGCGGCACCAGCAAGGATAATTTCATCATCCTCAATATCCTCATCCACAATTGTTGACTTAACCTGATGATCCTCTTCCTGAAGATCCTCCATATCCATAGTGGACTTGTCATTTTCAGACGCGTCAACACTTTCAACACCCTGAAGTGATTCATCCTCGTCTACAAGAGAACCGAGTTCTTCATCTTCCTCCCCAAAATCCTCCTTACCTGCTCCAACTTTTGCCTTCGCAATCACATCCATAACCTGCTCAGTGTCTTGACGAGCTTTCTCAACTGCCTCAGATCCCACAACTGGTTGAGCCACCTTCTGCTTCTTGGTGTAACTGGCAGACTGATCCTTTTGCTCCGGGCAAAAACGCAACATGTGACCTTGCTTTTGACAGCCATAGCAACGACGCTTCAACAATTCAGGACATTTGTCGCGAATATGACCACTATGTCGACAGAAATGACAAATAGGGGGAGCACCCTTATAGGTCGCTGCCACAAAGCAATCAAATTCGCTGAGATAGAGCATTCTATCTAGAGGTTGAGCCTCCTTCTGCTCACCACCCTCTACCTGATATCCCACCGAGGTATCCAGCATAACAGAGAACTTGCCCTCAAAGAAGCCACCACGAGTAAACTGCTTCACCTGCAGAACACGACCATAATGGGCCAGAGAATCCATCAAATCAATCAAAAAGGTTGGCTCCTTGACAATGCGCATAAGAGTGAACTGCACATGTTTCAACTCGCCAAACTCCTTGCATTCCTTAGCATGGACAGCCTTGTAGACAACACCATCCACAGTAACACCAGTATTCAAAGCTTTGTGGGCGTCCTCCACCTCCTCAAACTTTGCCTCAATGAGCAAAGAGCCATCATTCTTCTCATCATAGACGCTCAAAGGCCGGAATTCCACCAAGGGAGACACCTGGACTTGAATGGCCTTGTACGCATCCACACGATCACCAAAAATTCCTTTTCGAAACGAGAAAAGGACAGAACCAGAAGTAAGTGCCTGCTGCACTATAGCCATAGCCTTGCTAGCCAAGATTTGACCCTTCAAATCATCATCTTCATACAAAACGGAGCCCACTAACGGGTAAGAAGAAGCCGCAGCTTCTGCAGAACGCCTCTTGGTAGGCTGGTAAAACTTCAACTTTGCACCATCAGATGCTCGTTGAGCCCAAGTCAATGTAGTGTTGGTTGACATGGAGTGTAACGAATGTAGAGTGTATTGAAAAATAGAGTGTAACTGAAAGTTGCTGATAGTAAAATGTATAAAAAAGTCGAATTTGTCGAAAAATAGTTGAATCAATCTGAAATTGAGATATATTGTAGAGCTGAGACGGATGTATCTAAATGTACTTGGATGCGAGATGGATGTATCCTAGTTATCGAGATATCGTTGTTCAAAGTTGGCGAAAATCAAAACTTTATAAAAGTGATGTATAAGCGAAAGAGCCTTCAAACTTTATAAAAGTTTTTTTTTTTTTTTGTATTAAAGTGTATCTTTATTAATTGTGTTGTGTATCAACTATAGAATAGGTATAGGCAGGACCAAGGTGCCAGCTTGATCACGTGCCAAAGAGAGAGAAGAAAATAAACTACCATGGTCTTGACGGACCAGGTTGATAGCAGCAGAAGCTATCCATGGCTCCTCGTCTATGACGCATCGCCAGTGATACTTCCAAAGTGTACTGTAAGCAGCACCAAGAGCAACCAGAACATCCTCATCAATCACCACCAAATCATCACCACTGCAAAAACTAGTAAGAGCCAGCCAAATAGAGGCATCAGAGGGGAGTAGCTCTTGCAAAGAGAGTAGAGAGACAACATCCCGCCAGAAAAAAGATTTATGTAGGCAACCCACCACGAAGTGATAGAGGTTCTCTGATTCAGAACCACAAAGAGCACAAACAGGAGACAAAACAAGCTTAAATTTGGCCCCATAGCACCAAGAACGAGTAGCTACACGATTGTGGAGTAGGCGCCACCAAGGTGTGAAAGCCTTTGCAGGCATTTTCAGGGACCAAAAGACACGCCACGACGCAGGAGGGAGCAACAAGTGAGTATCCAGATTCAATGGAGGACCCATACGAGAGGTAATGATATCCTTTTTAGGATGCCAAGACCTTCGTAACGCACCAAGAGAGAGACGAGCAACAGGCACCGCAGAACGAGAAGAGTTGGAGACAGTCCAATGACTACAATCTGGCATCCAAGAGTTAGCACCATCAGAACGGGGCATAGTAAAAAAGTCTGCATGAGACAAGACAATTTTACTATCCATGACGGGCGGGTATACCAGAGAGACAGGACCACGATCACGATGCAGAGCAAGAAACACAGGGCGCAAAACACGAGATGACCAGGCAAGATGAGAAGTGACACCATCCACTATACCAAGATCAGGCTGCCAAAACGAGACGTCAGACACCAAGAAGCGAGGATCAAGAGATGATGGATCACGAGGAGGAGGAACAGAAGGCACAGTACTAAGTACAGAACACAAGGGAAGATCAAGAAACCACCTAGCAGACCAACCAGAGGAAGGAACTAGCTTGGGCAATTTCGAAAGAAGCTTTCCAAGATGTTGGAGGACAGGCACAGAAGACACACGACATTGATACAGCTCAGGGAAAGAGAACCAAGGCAAGACAGACTTGTGACCAGAGTACACTTGAAAGGCATACACCAGCCAAGACGAGACAAAATCGTTTGGGGAGGGCGGACGCAACAAACGCTGCAAATAGACAAGATGCAAAGCTAAGCTCTGATCCGCTATGTCCACCAGACCAACACCACCGAATTTGCGAGGAAGACACAAGGTCGACCAAGCAACAGCAGGACGAAAAGACACCAGATACTCACGTACCACCTTCTTGAGAGACTTCAACCACAGCTTGATAGTATCACCACTAGGAACCACACGCAACAAATGATAAACCTTGGACAACAGTAACGAGTTAGCCACTAGTCCTGCTCCCCTAATGGAGAGATTCCTTTGTTTCAACAGGTTACTGTGCCGCTGGACCTTGACCAAGACACCATCCAAATAGTCTTGAAGTTGACTTTCAGTATGATACAGGGGATAACCCAAGTACCGCACCGCACCACGAGAGTGAGCGTCATGCCACTGGAGACCAGTAGTTTCGGCTAAAGTAACCCAAGCAGAGTGAGAGACACCAGAAAGAGACACCAACACCGTCTTGCTGATATTGACTTTCGCATTAGATGCTAGGCCATACAAATCAAGAACAGAGAGCAACACCGACCATTCCTCCGGAGAAGACAAAAACACCTCAAGATCATCTGCATAGCTGAGAATCTTGACAGGAGAAGGAGCACCACTACGACTGACGAAATCCAGAGTCCAATTACGAGCACCAGTACCATGGTCCTCATGCACGTTCACAGGTGACGGCTTCCAACTTCGTGGGATGTCAACAGGAGACATAGTGACACCAGAGAGACCAGGACAGGCAAGAAGAGAACGAAGCAAAGGCTCAAACGCCAGATTAAATAGCAATGGAGACAACGGATCGCCTTGACGGAGGCCTCGCAATTGAGGAACTGGCGCTCCAAGCCAACCATTGATAGACACCGAGATCTTTGTTCCAAAGAACAAAGACGACAAACAAGAAACCAACCCGCCAGGAAAACCAAAGTGAAGCAAAACACGACGAAGGTACTCAGGATGAACCCTATCATACGCCTTTTCTTGATCTAGTAAGACAGCTACTTGAGGTAAATCAGGGGCTACAACACGCAAATGAGACATCAACAACTGATTTAGCCAGCCATTATCCGAGATCAGACGATGAGGGAGGAAGCCAGTTTGATAGGGATTGATCAACTTGGGCAGCACTTTATTCATGCGATTAGCAATGAGCTTCGTAAACAACTTGGCATCACTGTTAATCAAGGACAAAGGCCGCCAGTTAACCAACAACAGAGGGTCACCCTTCTTGAAAAGTAGAACCATGCGAGTTTGCTGCCACGACGGAGGAAAAACACCAGAAAAAGCTACACCCAAGACATCCACAAGAAGGTCCAGAAAAGCAGTAGAGACACGAGCAAGATGCTGATACAATTCAAAAGGCAAGCCATCAAGACCAGGACTTTTAGACTTGGGAGCATGAGAGAGCAAAGACAACAAATCATCACGAGTTGGAAGTGCCGTCAGCATATCACCATCCGAGGATGATAAACGCACATTAGATGGCACATTCCCCAGGAGAGTGTCGATAGCTTCAGCATCGACAGCATCAGGGGTGTATAGCCTTTGGTAGAAACCTTGGGCCTCCCTGTTGATAGCTGCTGCATCCACCAAGACATCCCCAGTAGCAGAGCATTTTAAGGATTGAATCGTCTGTTGGGACTCTCGCACCTTGATCACACGGTAGAAATACTTGTTGCTACATTCCCCCTGTTCGAGCCAACGAGTGGCCGAGCGAAGCCTATTTTGACTAGTCTCTTTCTGTATCTGATTCTCAATCAAAACTTCTAGTTGTCTAACCTGCTCAGCATCACCTGAAGCGGGAGACACTCTGTCAGTTTGACCAAAAGCATTCCTAGTCTCAACACTCGATACAGACGTTGACAGAGCCTCAAGACGTTCCAGTTGGAGTGCAAAAACTTTGTTCTTGAATCGTGCTTTCATGCTTCGAGTGTACCGTTGTGCACAGCACTTGAGTAACAACTTGAAGGATTCCCATTTAGCCACCGTGCTATTCGGGTCACCACTACCACCTTGACTAGTATTGACACCCTTAGACCCACTACAACTACCACTACGACCACCAACAGACCCACCAGAAAAGAACAGAGACACCGTGGCATTCAGTAGAGCAACAAACTCTTTATCATCAAGCAAAGTTGGATTAAACCGCCAACTACCAGGACCAATACTAGCTGTCGCGGGTAACATATCAACAGTCAAAAGAGAGTGATCTGTCCACCTGCTAGGCATGTAGAGTAACTGACTATTAGTCAAACGAGAAGCAAGAGACGAGTGACCAAAAATATAATCAATACACGTATTGCTCTTTGGAAACGTGGTAAGACCTTCCGGATGACAGTTGACAAAATGAGTACGCAACCAGTGAGCAAAAGGAGCGACATCGGCTTGACGAGAATGAGACAAAGAGTGTAAGTGAATGTTGAAATCACCCATAAGCATCCAAGGTGTGTTGAGCACATCAGACCAGACAGAAAGAGAAAGGAATTCAGAGAGAAATGAAGGACGGTCCGAAGACTGCGCGGGACCATAGATGTTGGCCACTTTGCACACCACATTGCTTGAGGCATCAATGACGGATGCAACAAGACAACGTTCATCCAGCAAGACTTCCGTATCCACCAAAGAATAACGAGAATTAAGACAAACAATAGCACAGTGCTTGGAGACAATGAGAGAACAATTAGGAAAAGCAAAAGAAAAGGAACGGACTTGAGATTCAGTGAGAGTAGATTGAGAGCGGAAATGAGACACCTCTTGCAAGCAAAGGATATCCAGTTGGAGAGATTGAGAACGAAGATAGGAAGAAAACTCTTTGAATGTTGTGGGATTGGACTGCATGAACAAGCTACGCGTGTTCAAGGAGCCAATCTTGATGCCTAAATTTGTACTAATCATTGACCCTTACGGGCGTTTTGCTTTGTCTTGGATGGCTGTTTGCCGTCAGTCTTGTTATTCTTGACACCACCAGAGCCAGAAACACCAGAACCCGAACCAGAACCCACAGACTTGAGACCATTGTTACCAGCACCAGACTCAGAAGAATCACCACCGGAGTAAGCCTTCAAACCTGCACCAGTTCCAGCCTTCAAATTGGAATTGAATTCCACCCTCTTGCGTTGAGACACCTCCTTCAACTTGGTCAACTTTAACATTTCTTCAGGTGAATCCACACTCATGTTCATAGCCACATCGTTCGATGCATACTTGGAGTAAGCAGAACTACGCACAGTATCAAGCCTCTTGGCGGCACCAGCAAGGACAATTTCATCATCCTCAATATCCTCATCCACAATTGTTGACTTAACCTGATGATCCTCTTCCTGAAGATCCTCCATATCCATAGTGGACTTGTCATTTTCAGACGCGTCAACACTTTCAACACCCTGAAGTGATTCATCCTCGTCTACAAGAGAACCGAGTTCTTCATCTTCCTCCCCAAAATCCTCCTTACCTGCTCCAACTTTTGCCTTCGCAATCAAATCCATAACCTGCTCAGTGTCTTGACGAGCCTTCTCAACTGCCTCAGATCCCACACCTGGTTGAGCCACCTTCTGCTTCTTGGTGTAACTGGCAGACTGATCCTTTTGCTCCGGGCAAAAACGCAACATGTGACCTTGCTTTTGACAGCCATAGCAACGACGCTTCAACAATTCAGGACATTTGTCGCGAATATGACCACTATGTCGACAGAAATGACAAATAGGGGGAGCACCCTTATAGGTCGCTGCCACAAAGCAATCAAATTCGCTGAGATAGAGCATTCTATCTAGAGGTTGAGCCTCCTTCTGCTCACCACCCTCTACCTGATATCCCACCGAGGTATCCAGCATAACAGAGAACTTGCCCTCAAAGAAGCCACCACGAGTAAACTGCTTCACCTGCAGAACACGACCATAATGGGCCAGAGAATCCATCAAATCAATCAAAAAGGTTGGCTCCTTGACAATGCGCATAAGAGTGAACTGCACATGTTTCAACTCGCCAAACTCCTTGCATTCCTTAGCATGGACAGCCTTGTAGACAACACCATCCACAGTAACACCAGTATTCAAAGCTTTGTGGGCGTCCTCCACCTCCTCAAACTTTGCCTCAATGAGCAAAGAGCCATCATTCTTCTCATCATAGACGCTCAAAGGCCGGAATTCCACCAAGGGAGACACTTGGACTTGAATGGCCTTGTACGCATCCACACGATCACCAAAAATTCCTTTTCGAAACGAGAAAAGGACAGAACCAGAAGTAAGTGCCTGCTGCACTATAGCCATAGCCTTGCTAGCCAAGATTTGACCCTTCAAATCGTCATCTTCATACAAAACGGAGCCCACTAACGGGTAAGAAGAAGCCGCAGCTTCTGCAGAACGCCTCTTGGTAGGCTGGTAAAACTTCAACTTTGCACCATCAGATGCTCGTTGAGCCCAAGTCAATGTAGTGTTGGTTGACATGGAGTGTAACGAATGCAGAGTGTATTGAAAAATAGAGTGTAACTGAAAGTTGCTGATAGTAAAATGTATAAAAAAGTCGAATTTGTCGAAAAATAGTTGAATCGATCTGAAATTGAGATATATTGTAGAGCTGAGACGGATGTATCTAAATGTACTTGGATGCGAGATGGATGTATCCTAGTTATCGAGATATCGTTGTTCAAAGTTGGCGAAAATCAAAACTTTATAAAAGTGATGGATAAGCGAAAGAGCCTGCAAACTTTATAAAAGTGATGGATAAGCGAAAAAAAAAAAAAAAAAAAAAAAAAAAATATTACACGCTCGAGGCTGAGAGTTTCTTGTTTGAAAATTGACCTCATCACCATACAAAATCAACCTAATGGCAATACAAATACAACCTTATCGCGATACAAAACCGCAATGATAATCCAACCCTATCGTGATACAAATGACCCTATGGTAAACTGTACCTATGCTGCATTGTTTACAATAAACAAACATTATTAAATTTATAGCACGTTTTTACTGTACAAAAAATTAAACAATTTGTTTTATAATATTAAATTAAGAAACAAAAGAAAACTAAATTTATGTGCAACATTTTTTAAATTTTTAAACATTTATAAAAATATATTGTAATATTGTATAATATTTCTTTACAATTATAAACGTTTAATAATAATAATATATTTATATTTTTTTACTCAAATCAAAACGTTTTAAACAGTGTTAATTTTTTTATATTGGTAAATATAATTATTAGGTAAAAAAAATTTATTTCGTTTGTTTGACCTTCAGGTCCAAAGACCTTTTGTTCAGATTTTGAACGTTTATTTTAAGACCTCCAAATAAAAAAAACGCGGAATTCAAAAAGGTCAATATTTAAAAATAGTAGAGAAGTCGTCTTAGGTGGGGATTTAAGAATGCGTGACGCAAACAAACTGTACTTTTAACAAGACCAAATGCAAACTTGTCGTTCTGCCTTGACTTATTTATGCGGTTCGTTCGCAATTGTGTCATAGATATAAACACACCAGTCATTTCTTAAAGCGCCTATCATCTGGTCATGGTACAGTGACCCTCCACAGCTTTTCCGATCAGAGAATCACTTTCAAGGGAGATAGTTCTTATGATTTTACCCAAAGTCTTTCAAGCTTCAACTGATATAAAGCGGAGGCAAGATGGAGTAGAGAAATATTGTCGTATAAACTTCACAGAGCACAGAGAAAACGAAACACACAGCTGACTGTATAGAACTACTCTTGTATGCAGTGTAATAAAGATAAACTTTAATACAAAATGTAGAACAAAATAAAGGAGAGATAATACTTAAAGAGACTTTTAAGGTACAGTTTAGTGGGAAAAAAAGCTTTGCATTGGTAGAAGCAGTGGATGTCTTCCATGAAAGTTTGAATTGTTGATCGAATATCAGTAGATCTGTTGCATCCGCCAATCAAAAAAAAAAAATTGGGAAGGAAGAAGACAAATCTAATTAAGTATTGATGTTCATTGATTTTTCAGGCAGTGCATCTATACTGATATAGAAATTCTGGAAAATTCAGGTTGCTGGCTTAACTGTATAGTGGTCTCGTTTGATCCACTACAACTTTTGAGCGAAATGTATCAAATATAATCTTAAACCTCAATTACTGCTTGAACAGCAACAGCTGAAAATTTTAATATATCGCGCTTTTTTGCTCATAGGCATTAGAGATCATTTGATTCAAAGGATACAGTATAGTGTTAGCAAAAAGACCTTTTTTTTATGAAATAAAACACTAAATTAGATACATATTTAATAATTTGTTTGTATTTCTCTGCTTCTCAGCTCAGTGGTCATGTTGTCGAGGCAAAAAACTGCAAAAGTTAGCAATATTTTATATTAAAATCACTTACCATGAGACGTTCGTGGGAACACTATTTTTCCTTTACAAAGTGCATCCCAAATTGGCAGTTTTTTGCAATTTACTCCTAATAAAAAGCTTTGGTTTGCCCTAAAAATTATACACCGAGATGCGCAAGAGTGCCTTCTACAATGTACAACGAAAAAAGTGTACCCTTTACTATCAGCTTTGCCATGTAAATGGGCAAAACAAGCAGCTCAAAAAGTACATTTTGGACCTAATCGCTATACAAATTAAAACACCGACTAAATCACGATAGAAACTTTAAGGCTCATTTTCTCAAAATCTGTCTTATTAATCGACTAAAAAAAAGCTACAGACCTACTAGTAGCAAGTAAATGCTTCTATGGATGCAAAGAAATGGTCAAAAAAGCTTGATTTTTGATCGAGTTTTAATAGTTTATTGTCTATTATAGGCAGTGATGATTCAAACATCTATCAAATACTTTTTCCATATAGCTTTGATCTCTGAAAATGTAGTAAATAAAAAAAACCGCTTTGTTATATCTTGTTTTTTGCATTTTATTTCAAGAAACTAAGCCGTTCTGAGCTTTTTACAGTTGTGGAAGCTCTAGTATTTATTAATCTTCTGAGCATACGAGGTCAAACTGAATGCGTTTATACTGTTTCATAGTACAGTCAACTCATGTGCACTTAGAAATCAAGCAAAGATTTGATAAGAATGGAAAAATACACTTTTTCAGGCATCAAGGTAAATGATAATGCAGTAGTAATATTGAAGCATTAAAAAAGACAACACCCATCATCAACAATAATCGCAACAATAAAGTACAAAAGAGGTGCTCAATCAACCACCTTAAAGAGCAACTGACATTCAAGCCAAAAATGTTACTATCGCTTGCTCACATATGGCGGTTGCTTAAGCTTTTTGCAATGGAATTCGTCTGACAAGTAGTGATTGAGAGCCAATACAAGCACAGCAGCCTCTGTGGTAACATGGAAAAATAAATTAAATAAAGAATTATTATCCTCAGGAAACATTCTGAAATCTGGACGTCTTTCGTGTCTTTTTTTATGCACAAAAGGTAGTTGCTGCTAGCTAGGGCAGAACACAGTTTTACATATTCTATTAGGTTTGAATTCCAAGGTTTCCATCAATCTTCAGGAACCTTGTTTTGAACATTTCAAATTCTTCCAGGAACAATTACACAAAATTGTATTACATCTACTACATGCATTTCCTAATACGCATACATGCAAAAAAGACCTACGATTTTAATTGTGCAACTTACAAAGCGATTTCTTTAGTTTGTATGGATTGATTTGCAAAAAATGCAAAATACGATTTTTGAGAAAATTCTCACAAAGGCATAGTAAACTGAACAAAAACGAGCTTCACATAATGCTTGGCATACATACGGCTGTTTTCAGCTTAGAAACACTATAGTAGAAAACCTCATTTTTGAGGCGAAAACTTCCATCCTTGAAATCATCAAATTTCCCCTTGCAGGAGCAAGGGCGAAATGCTCAAAAATCGATGATCAAATTGTTCCCTAAAATATCGCCGAAAAGTGATCCATAACCCAATAACAAGTCGTAGAACACGATTGCACCTGTTTTTAGGCCGAGATTGTGCTTGTTGGCGAGACTGAAGTGACTTAAATATTTATTTCAATAGTGGCAAATACAATTGAAGGCTGATAATTCAACAATGCGATTTTATTTCATCGGTTCTGGCACTGGTACAGATACGCTACTGCTTTGATTTTTTGGTTTTGCTTGGAGAAAAAAATACATCCAAAGGCGAGTTGTAGGCGAGCGGTGCGGGCTAGTGTTTAGAGTGGCAGGAGAACTAGCGAAGATGGTGCTAAATTTTCTTTTGTTTCTCACAAGCTCCAATCTGGAAAGTTGACTTGTATGATGAAGCAAATGCTGTTGTCGCCATTTGTACAGTAGTTTTAAAACATTGCGAAATTCATCAATCTCCATTGTTGACAGTGGGAGGTTGAGAGAGCCTAAATAATGAGCAACGCAGATATCGGATTATCTAAAGACTTCTACAAGGCAACCATGGCTACCGAACCAATCAAAGTAGAGGCAACCTCGATTGCCCTGCTTCTTGGTGAGTGCAATGAGGTCATTCAAAATTGTTGCTTTGATCTAATGTTCTTGGCTTGCTGATCATCCAGGAGTGTGGTGCGTGCATTGGCTTTTTTGAATTTGATTGAGCTATATTCAATCTCTTCCGAACCAGACAACTCGTACAAAATCAAATCGACCCTTCTTCCAAACTCGGTAGTATCACATTAATTGATTATCGACATTCTCTTTGTATTAGCTGACGTAAGCTCGCCATTAATTGCCTTTAAGCCAGTGCCCTTCAATAGGATCTCTACTAACGAGCGCACAATTCCACAATACATTGCCTCAGAATCACGAGCCTTGTTGAGCGTAGCAAAGTTGGTGACACCACATTCAGAAAAGATGAATTCATGCCGTCTATCGGTGCAACGGGAGTATAGACGATCAAGAAAAGGTTTCGGTAGGAGAGTAACATACGTTTCTCTGTAAGCAGACCCCATCAGGTTTATTGAGTTTGACAAACCCAGCTTCAAAAAGTTGATATCAGTGCCGTCCACTCTGCTGTTATTTGTAATCGAACATGCTTCTTGGAGCATTAGTTCCATATGTGTGCTTTTCCCATTTGATTTGTAGAACACAGGAGTTAATTTCTTGGTCATCATGTAAGCATTCAGGGAATATATATATCAGGTTTGATCGCACTGTATGCCGCAGCCTGTTAGATTTCCAGCATTTATAATGCAAACATACAAATTACCTTGACCGTTGGCTGCCCCACCATCTTCTGATTCTAGTTCAGTTCTTTCCAACAATCCATCGTAAATAGGCGGGCTTATAGTATTACTAGAGTCATCTTGTACTGCTGATTCCTCCTGTCAAGAACGTGGTACTTGGATAATAATATGATTTATTAAAAGAGAAGAAAAATGATTATCTTGATACTAGAGGAGATGATATACAAGATAATCCACAATGGACAACTTGGAGACAAAAAGGGGCATGGTATTCATACTTGATGGAGCTCTCGGCAATAAGTGCCGAGACATGAACTTGGACATGGGTAAACGTAATGATGATTCGTAATCAGAAACATGAGTCATAATTGCATGAGAGTTGTCAATGTCAGATACTTGACATTGACAGGTGCTTGACATGAAACGTAGATGAGATTGCAAGAAAGCTTGGCATGACATAGTGATTACAGAAAGGCTTGGTATGACATAATGATTGCTTGGTAATAATAATTAGTAATCATATTGACTCATGATTACTAATTACTAAACCTAGATTTTGAACACCGATATGGCCATAACTCCTGAACACCGAGACATGGACTTAACTCCTGAACACTGAGATGGTTACACTTGACGTAATTCGAACTTGGTTGCATGATTCTTGATTTAGGAGCAGGTATGATAGCGTGGTTCATGACACCTCGTCATCAAATTGCACCGAACTATCGTCATCAAATCGCACCGACTCCTCCCTATCAAACTGCACGTTATAATCCTTGTCAACTTGAACTGATTCATTCTTGTTTCAATAACAAACACCACACTTAAAAGACTCTCAAGGTTACGTCTAAATCATGCTATGACGATAGCTCGCCCAAGCCCATTCAGGTTACGCAACAAACCCCTTATGGCCAGTGTTCTTGCGTTGATTACTACTTTATTTTCAGCAAAACAGCAACAACATTTACCAGGTATCGCAATATATAGCACCACCTATTGCTCTCTATCATGACTAACACTACACGCTAGGTCCAAATGTATGTAAATGCTCTTCTTTTTTACTTAATGCCAGGATCTTCAGTTCATTTTTAGCACAATAAAAATAAAGTTGATTGCTATTGTACTTTTCTATTTGCTTTTATTTTTTCGTGAAATCTTAACCCTGATTCCACTGCAATATATACTCGTGTAAGTAGAGGTTATATACTAGTTGATGCAATTGCCATTAAATCTTGTATTCTCAAGTATTGATAATAGTCAATTGCGTTATTTCGTAGTAAGTTCGGTAGTTTTTTTTCAAATGATACGTTAGTTTAATTAGCAACAGCTATTTTTTTTGTTTTGTTTTACTATTCAATCCTACAGTAGTGTTTCACAGTAAATCGACATTAATGATAAATAGGTATCTCCAAGGTGCTTTTAGACGGCTTCATCATAAGTAATATTATGCTAGCAATACATAAGTAGTAGCAGACATTTTCGGCAAGACGGCAAATTACTACGGTACACATTAAAATAATGTACATGGAAAGCACATTCATATAGGGAGCCTTCAACAAGAGATATCATTCGGATAGCAACAATTGCTTCCTGCAACACTAATATGCGTGCTTATATACACTATAAATGGAGTGTAAGTATACAGTTTCTCTAAATGTGATCGAAATTAATGAAGTAGCAACAATCTATAATACACAACGATAGGAAGCAAGTGTCTCTTTTTTTTTTTCAGTAGTGCAGTAAAGAGGGGTTGAAAAAGCAGAAAGAAATATTGTTAAAATCCTTCTTGGTTCAAAATTAGGATAATGTGCAATGAAATATTTATTCTAAGTCTCTATTTATATTCTTTGGTTTTGCATCTCTTTTTTGACCGCCGTTTAGTAGCTGTCAGTGATTCTATTATTTCATATAATACAGTATAAGTAGCAAAAAAACCCTTTTTTTATTATTTAAAACATTAAATTGGACACATATTTAATAGTTTGGTTGTATTTCTCTGCTTCTCAGCTCAGTGGTCATGTTGTGGAGGCAAAACACTGCAAAAGTTAGCAATATTATATATTAAAATCACTTACCGTGAGACGTTCGTGGGAACACTATTTTTCCTTTACAAAGTGCATCCCAAAATGGCAGTTTTTTGCAATTTACTCCTAATAAAAAGCTTTGGTTTGCCCTAAAAATTATACACCGAGATGCGCAACAGTGCCTTCTACAATGTACAACAAAAAAATTGTACCTTTTACTATCAGCTTTGCCATGTAAATGGGCAAAACAAGCAGCTCAAAAAGAACATTTTGGACCTAATTGTTATACAAATTAAAACACCGAGTAAATCACGATAGAAACTTTAAGGCTTGTTTTCTCAAAATCTGTCTTATTAATCGACTAAAAAAAAGCTACAGACCTACTACAGTAGTAGCAAGTGAATGCTTCTATGGATGCAAAGAAATGGTCAAAAAAGCTTGATTCTTTATCGAGTTTTAATAGTTTATCGTCTATTATAGGCAGTGATGATTCAAACATTTTTCAAATACTTTTTCCATATAACTTTGATCTCTGAACATGTATTAAATACAAAAAACCGCTTTTTTATAACTTGTTTTTTGCATTTTATTTCAAGAAACTTAGCCATTTTGAGCTTTATACAGTTGTGGAAGCTGTAGTATTTTCCAATCTTCTGAGCATACAAGGTCAAACTGAATGCGTTTGTACTGTTTCATAGTACAGTCAACTCATGTACATCTAAAAATCAAGCAAAGATATGAAAAAAAATACATTCTATTAGGCAACAAGGCTAACGATGGTAGGTTTGTAATATCAATAATGCAGTAGTGAAATTGGGTTGTTTGCACAAAAAATAAAAAAATAAAAGTAAAATAGTAAAATACAATATAAATCAAAACATTGTGCAACTGTGGCATCAGGGATAGTTGTCAATTTGAATGTATTTGTTATTGATTTGATTTTATATTGATAAAGATACCATCACTTATGACGACCATCATAATTGTGAGCGAATACGCTGTGATCAAGAGTGATTCATTGACACGATGTGCGAGATAATATGGGCTTTCCCATCACTCTACCCTCCAAAATGACCTTGAAAAATCGAATCTCTTGCAGTAAAACTATGCGGTCGTTGAAAAATGTGGGTTTACAATTGATCGCCAATAAATTCTGAAATTCATGAACCTCAAAATTGGATGATAGTTGATAGTAAACACCCCTTTAGCTTTATATGGTTTCTGTACAAAATTAAAAGGAGAATTCAATGATACCCATATTAAGTGTCTTGGTTGCCATGATATACGTGATTTTTGCTGATGTTCCTTTGAGGGTTTTTCAAGAAGTAGCAAGTTTCTATTATATTGGTTATACTTTCAATTGTATTTGTCATGTAGAGCAAAATATTACCTTTCGCATTGTACTTGGCTGGAAGCTCTAGCATAACTCTAGCATGAGAAATCAAAAATTTTGTCGTGTTTTGAAAATATCACGCCAATTTTTCCCTTGCTATAGCAAGCAGATTTTGTCTCAAATCCGATGATTTTCCACGAACCCCTTTTTGGCAATATCTCCACGAAAAATCATCCGATTGACATGAAACAAAAACTATTCGATAGCTGCACATTGGCTCTATTATAGTCCAACAGTCTTGAGTACCACATAGGCATTCCCTCCATAAATCCATTCAAAATGTGAAATTCCGTGTCCCTCAAGCATGAGGTTTGTGACAAAGGTCAAAATTTTTATATTATATCTATCCCATTCGACAGAGAACTGAATAGCAAACAATAGTTGAGCCCTACGCTACTTGCATTCACTTAGTGAAACTCGAGTGTAGAGCCCTTCAAAACTCACGCATGTGCACTTTTCTTAATCATTACTCGTGCAAATCATCTATTACAACTCTAGAGTAAAGACGTCCTAGTCAAAAACGTGCACCCCTATCAATTTAGCTATAAAGCTTGGGCATTCATGCCATATTATAAAACTTTTGCTAGTAGCATAAGCAGAGCTTCCAGAAATATCACAAATCTCACTTTTGTCACGAACCGTGGTATCTACAAAAAAAAAAAAATTGCAGATTCGGAATCAGAGCAAAAAACTGTTAAAATAACATGCTAATCCTTAAGCTCTAACGCGCATATGAAATAACTGGATGTCAGGATGTGCCAGAACCCAAAACTCGAAATTCAAATTTATTTTGTACAACATGGGTCAACGAGATGATTATTCCAAAATGTTCAGATACTTAAATATGTTGTAAAAGAATGGGAATGAACCAACTTTTAAGGTGGAACATGGTATTGGAAGGGCCTTCCTAACCTATTCGACGTGCAAAGTTTCATTTTTAAGCGGGGGGAAATGCGTATCTTAAATTGGGGAAACGACATGGAATCAAACAAAGCAAGCTACAGCTCTTAAAACTCGACAGGTAGTGCATTAACATGTCAGGTATCCATGGATACCTTGAATACTGCAAGTTGATAATAAGGGTGCGTCTTTACTCTAGTATTTTTAATGATTGTTTATGCACATTTTGAGCGCTTTATTAAGTAATAGATTCAAATAGCATGAGCTTAGATGAGTGGTATTTGATTAAATTCGACTTGCAATAAAGCTGCTTTTAGATGGGTATTTCATTACAAATAATTCATATAATAGTAAAAATCATCACAAAATGAGTACCATCTGTTGTTAGCGGTCGGGTTGCTTTCTCGACGCTATTACGTGGTAAGCGATCAGTAGTACAGTAGTAGATAGAAACGAGAGTTTCGCTAAGCTTACTGCATTATAGAAGACAAATCATTATCGAGCGCTCTTTACTGGGCTGGTTTTATCCCATCAACAACAATCGTAAGGCAGTATTCATTAATAATAATGCCACCAACAAGACATCATAATCGTGTAAATAAGTAGAAGCTACATAGTTGATGCAATCACCAACACATCTTGTATTCTCAAGTATTGATAATGAATCGTCAATTGCGTTATTTCGTAGTGAGTTTGGTAGTTGCATTAACAACAACTATCTTTTTTTGTTTTGTTCCACTAAGTATTTAATACTACAGTATTTCGCAGTATATCGACATCAATGATAGGTATGTATCTCCCAGGTACTTCTAGACGGCTTCATCATAAGTGATATTATGCTAGCAATATATAGCAGACATTTTCGGTAAGACAGCAAACTACGGCACCTATTCAAATAATGTAGTTCATGAAAAGCACATTCATATAGACAGCCTCTAATAGGAGACATCATCCTGACAACAACAATTGCCTTCTGCACCACTGATATGCGTGCTTTCATACACTATAAATGAAGTGTAAGTATTATATACAGTTTCTCTAAATTCGATCGAAATTGATGAAGTAGCAACAATCTATATCCAACGATAGAAAGCAAACGTTTCTTTTTTTCCAATAGTAAAGTATTAACAAAGAAAAACATATCATTGAAGAAACCTCGTCATCTTTGCCACTTGTTGATTGTACTGTATATACCGTAGCTACTATTTGTGTATTTGTGGATAATAAAAGTACTACAAATTGTACTCATTGCCATCTTTTGAGTGCTTGTCATCCCTGAAACAGCATCGACAAACTCAAGTGACGCTAATAACTTGCGTGTTAGTGACATATAATTAGCAAAAAGACCTTTTTTTATCAAATAAAACATTAAATTGGATACATATTTAATAATTTGGTTGTATTTCTCTGCTTCTCAGCTCAGTGGTCATGTTGTGGAGGCAAAACACTGCAAAAGTTAGCAATATTATATATCAAAATTACTTACCGTGAGACGTTCGTGGGAACACTATTTTTCCTTTACAAAGTGCATCCCAAATTGGCAGTTTTTTGCAATTTACTCCTAATAAAAAGCTTTTGTTTGCCCTAAAAATTATACCCCAAAATGCGCAACAGTGCCTCCTACAATGTACAACAAAAAAATTGTACCCTTTACTATCAGCTTTGCCATGTAAATGGGCAAAACAAGCAGCTCAAAAAGTACATTTTGGACCTAATCGCTATACAAATTAAAACACCGAGTAAATCACGATAGAAACTTTAAGGCTTGTTTTCTCAAAATCTGTCTTATTAATCGACTAAAAAAAAGCTACAGACCTACTAGTAGCAAGTGAGTGCTTCTATGGATGCAAAGAAATAGTCAAAAAAGCTTGATTTTTGATCGAGTTTTAATAGTTTATCGTCTATTATAGGCAGTGATGATTTAAACATCTATCAAATACTTTTTCCGTATAGCTTTAATCTCTTAAAATGTAGTAAATACAAAAAAAACGGCTTTGTTTTATCTTGTTTTTTTGCATTTTGAACAAGAAAGCAGGCCATTTTGAAATTTTCACTACGTATATTCAGTACAGCGAGCTTTGTATACCCAATTCTATCTGTGGAAAACTCGTCAATCGTCATCTCGGCCACGATCGATTTATGGCAGTATATGGCACTACTATTGTTTATGTGAGCTATCCAGGCACAAACACCCACAAGTCTATTCTAGTATATACGTTAATTGTTCCTTGACATTGCATATATTGACATAAAGAGCACACAACATAGCAAGTGTAATTAGTATAATCCGATTATCAATAATGAGTCCCTGAAACTCAAATGCTTGTAAAGATGATATAAAAGAAACATCGTGCCTTTAGCATTTCTTCAAAGATAAAAATAGCAAAGCCTCTAATATATTGTACCTACTACATTATCAACAGCGCGCCTTGTCAAGAGGCTTTTTCTACTGTAAAGACGAGGTTATGCAAGGCAGATCAATAAGTGATAATTCAAAGTTTTTGCTAGAATAATACTGTATGATAAAAGTGATTGATGAAGGTAAGTTGACGAGGATTTTTTATGGAGTCAGAAATATATATCCAATTTATTTATCCTAAGTGATCAGACTGTCTAATACTAACTTGCTACGGCAATTCATTTGTTTGAAAGTTGATGACGAAAGTAGTCTCACATAAACGTTGAAGCAAGATAAAATGTGCATATGTGATGAGGTGAGATGGCGCACAACATGCGAGATGCTGAGTCGTCGAATATGCAATGAATGACTAGCAGGGATTATTGTAATGAAATATCCACCTAAAAGCTACATCAATGAAAACCAAAATACATCATATACTGTATTATTCATCCGGATTCATGCCATTCCGATCTATTGATAAAGCGCTCAAATGTACATAAATACACATTCAAACATACTAAAGTAAAGAGGCATCCGTATCTCGCTCATCGTGTGAATGAATCACTCCTGATCACAGTGTATTCATTCACGCCGCCCATGATGTCCGCCATAAGTGACGTTATCTTTATCCAAATAGAATTGAATCAATAACAAACATATTCAAACATAACAACAACTGTGCCCTGATACCACAGTTGCACAGTAGTCTAGATAAAGTCATTCGCACATCAATAACAAACACCACACCTTAAAAACCATCAAAGTTACATCTAAATCATGCTATGACGATAGCTCGCCCAAGCCGATTCAGGTTACGCAAAAGAACCCTTATGGCCAGTGTTCTTGCATTGATTACCACTTTCAACAAAACATTAACAACATTTACCAAATATCGCAATAGCACCAACTATTGCTCTCTATCATGACTAAAGCTACAAGCTAGGTGTGTCATGAACCTGTCAACATAAACATATAAACATATAAACATACAGTATAAACATATAAACAATCAGCTACGCACCGCAGTAATATTTCTATTTGATCCACATTATCAGATCAAGTTAGAACTCTGGATGTCGCAGTAAGATTCCTTATTGATCCATGCTGTCTATGGTTATTTCCCCAATGGTCCACGTTATTCCTTATAGTCTAGTTCATATTAGATGAACTAGACAACATATCCAAAAAGTATAGATATAGACCATTTCATCCATCGATTCCCGCTTTCTTTATCAGATCTCCTCATCTACTTCCCTTATTAAAAATTCTACTCTTCTCTATTAAATAAATACCTACTTGAATATAATCTATCTGTCTTCTCTTTTGTCTCTGTCTCGTATTATCTAATAAGGCCCTAGATCCCTGATAGCGGTGTCTTACTGCGACGTCTACTGCGGTGTGGGTTATGGTCTAGATAGGTCGAAACCAGTAAATAGAGTGTTAGTATTACTGCGACATCTTGCTACGGCAATTTGCGTAGTAAGAATAATGTAATAATAGTTGATTCCAAATAGGTTCATGACAACTTGTTCCTTAGAATATTTTATCTGGTCTTTGAATAGTAAAAAGAGGCCGTTTTTGATAGAGATTTACAAACTATATGTAGAAGCCATAATTTTTTGACCTCCACCCTCAGCTAAATTATATAGTTTTTCGCGTTTTGCTGATGATAGGAGTAATGAATTAGCTTTAAAATTACACCAAACGATAGACCTCATTTAGAGCTACAAGATTCTATAAAGACATTGAATTGTTTATGTGTTAGCTCTTGAAAAAACCAACAAAATTCCAAATTTTTTGGCCTCAAAAATGTCATTTTGGACTAACCTGGGAGGCTGTTTGAATGTCCGACTAAAAAGGGTCTGGTGGGGTCCTCTTCAGTTTGATGTTGAATTTCTCAATGTCCTTCTTATTAATCTAAATCTAACAAACAGTCTGGGAATTTTACTTTCCAAAGGATACCTGCAACGTTTTGAGTTTTGCAAAAAAATTAGTTTTAAGCGAGTTATACCAGATTTATGTTTAAGCCTCATTTTTGAGCTCAATCCTCCTCGTTCAAAAATGTTTTACTAGTGATGAGAGGAATGAGTCGTCTAAAAGAGCATACCATTTGGCTACTTTGACTGATGAGGTTTATAGTATCAAGATGGCTAGTTAAGAGGTTCACTTGATGGATGTCAAAGAAATTGAAAAAAATCCAACTTTTATAGCTCAAAAATGACATTTTCGGCTTAAGCTGAAAAAGCATTTCACTTTTTGTGAAAAGGATTACAATGAGATACACTCCCTTTCGTTATCCACTACCTTTGTATTTCTATTTTTGAAGTGCAACATATAATTTGATGCTATCATATAATTAACCACGAAATCTTGAGCTGAACTTTAGGTAGAAGTCTTAAGCTCTTGGCAATGCATGGCTTACTGGTGGAGAGAGAAGCAGTAGTAAAGCATACCCTAAAACACACTATTGCAAGAATTGAGTCAAGGGCTGCTATACTATCTACTTGATTAATCAGTGCAGTTGGCTTGCTACAATTGGAGATAAGCAGTAAAATATTTGACAGCTTCCAAATGCCATTTCTAAATCAAGCTGTAAAACTATACTAATAATCAAAAGGAGACAACAACAGAAGGGAGAGAAGGAAGACGCAACAAACGTTGTTGTCATGTTGTAAAAAGACGAGACACCAAGCTTAGCACTAACGCATTGCGAAAAGTAACCTTTTTTCCAATGGTAATAAATCAACACCATCATTCTTAATGAAAAGCGTAACTCTTTGGCAGACTATTTACTCATTCTATTGACTCATTTTGACATAAGAAAAGGAGTACTACCAAGTGAATTCTGCTTCTGAGGACCTCATCACAGGGCAGTAGCATCACAGGTAAGACGCATCAACCATTGTGCTTTTAAGGACTGCATCGGTTCGGTCAAGAGCACCATGCCATTCCAGCATCTTTTCAAACTTCAATCCTGAGTCAGACTGCGCAATTCAAGATGAATATTCTTTCAGCGTCCTGTGATAGATGCACATTGAACCCATTTTATCGTCAAAGCAGCAGAAATTACATACATTTTCTGGAACTTACAAACCACATACTTTTATGTTTTGCCTATTGAACAAAAGTTATATTTGATATGAAAGAAAATTCCAATTAAAAGGGGGGAACAGATTGAAACAGACAGTGAAAGAGAGCGAAATAATTAAATGTTTATAGTATATACAGTTTCTAGGTGTGGTATTGCAAAGCAGTGTCAGTGTGATAACGTTTTCTAATTGTAATGATGTGTGTCTTTCTCTTCAAACAGCAAAAGATTCTCCACAGCCGCAGGTTCCTTTTGCATTGGGATTGTTGAATACGAAATGCTCAGACAATTTATCTTGAACGAAATCCATCTCACTGCCCAACACTGTGATCAAAGCCTTTGAATCTACTAATACTGTAACACCTAGAATTATAAATAGCTTGGTTGGTTACAGGATTCCTCGATACAAGTTGTTCCGTCTCTTTTGATTACTCACCATCTTGATTGACAATTTCATCAAACTTTCCCTTGGAGTCTGTGAACTGCAAATCGTATGAATTGCCAGAACATCCCTTCTGCTTGACACCAACTCGCAAGTACTGTGGAGTGGGGCCTTCAGTCAATGCCTTTAATCGAGAAACGGCTGCTGGTGTCTAGATAGCAGGGGGTGAGTGAGTGAGCGAAGTTCTTCATAGTGATAACGCTTGTGGGGTGGATCTTACCAAGGTCAATGCAGCCTTTCTCAAGCGAAGACGTGAGCTTGTGTTTCCAGTCTTTATCGAATTCGTAGCAGCTTGTTTGAGGATGGCGCTGAAATGCATATTGAATGAATTTGTATTTGTAAGAAACAGAAAAAGAAAGAAATGAAAAAAAGTGTGGGGTGAATCTCTTGTTGCCGATATTTTTAAGAGGAAAAACAAATTACAGCATGCTGATGTTATTTGGATGGCAGCCAACAGCTAGCAAATCATTGGCTGGAATTAGCTTTTATTCTACTAGACACTCGCAGTGATTTCAAGTGGTTTTTATTTGCATGATCCATATCGCTGGTTCATGTGCATTTGTATCAAAACTAGTAGATGCTACATATAGATGCTATTTGATACAGCTTGCGTATAAAGCTAGAATAGCATCATCATAGTCTGCCTTTCGAATGATGGCTCCTAGTACATCATCCATGTGCCTGAGGGGGTTTCAACATTTGATAAACAAGATGGCAAACTGAACAGCTTTCTCACACATGAGAGGGACTCCGACTCTGGCAATGAGCACGCACATCACGAGATTCATCAGGTTATGTCAAGCTGCTATTTTAAACCACTTTTTTTCTTCTCGTTGCGATATTGTTTCCCGTCTCTTGCCATCCGCCATCTCATTTCAACATGCCGTTTCTGAAGCGAACCAAAAAAGTGCGTACTCGGGTGCAAATGCTCTTGCTGCTACAGCAGGTCCCACTCATTCATCACATGTAGGTGCTTTTAATGGGCAGATGCGGTGCAGGAAAATCGTCTATGCGATCCATTATTTTTCACAACAATGTAGCCAAAAAGACGAGAGATCTCGAGCCTACAAGTAAGATACAGCAGCTCATGCTGATGATTCTTAACGACTGACTGCTCTAGTCTTGTGGGACAACAAGACCAATGTGCAGTTTCTAGGAAACTTACATTTGAATCTATGGGATTGCGGAGGGTTTGTTGTCCATGCTGTGTGTTTGCGTTTGAGAAACTGACCGCTCTTGTAGTCAAGACGATTCATTCAATGACTACCTGACGACGTACCGAAACTTGATCTTCAAAGATGTCCACGTTTTGATCTACGTATTCGATGCCATCAGCGCGGAACTCGACAAGGACATTCACTACTACCAGTCGTGTCTGGAGTCCATTCTCATGCATTCTCCAAATGCCATTGTATTTTGTCTGATGCACAAGATGGACCTCATTCAAGAAGATAGGCGTGACATGGTGAGCACGTGAAATATAGACTTGTCCCCAAGATGTCACTGAATGTATAGAACCCACATGTTTAGATGTTTGAAAAGCAAAAGCTAGAGCTTCAAGTCAGGTCCGAACCTATTCAGATACAAGCATTTCAAACTTCCATATGGGACGAGACACTATACGCAGTAAGGATTTTTTTTTACCACAGCAAGATCACCAAAGCTGAGCTGTGGATTGTGTAGGCCTGGGCCAAGATTATTCATTGCTTGATACCCAACATGAACGAACTGCAAGCGAGTCTGGATACCTTTTGCTCCATCTGCGGAGCCGATGAAATTGTCCTGTTTGAAAAGACAACATTTCTCGTCATTGCGAATTCAGCATCCATCCAGCATCCAGATGCGCATCGATTTGAAAAGATCAGCAGTATTATAAAGCAGTTTAATCTCTGTACGAGGTTCGACAAGAATGAAATCACATTGTCATACATGATCGCTCACTCCATCATCCATTATGTAGAAAAGAGGGATATTCTAAGCAGATGGAAATCAAAGGAAGCAATTTTACAGCCTTTTTCGATTCCCTGACAAAAAACACAAGCGTATTATTGATCATCTCGGATACAGGCATTAGTAAGTTTTGCTGCCATCTTGGATAACGGGTGCTGATGTTCCTCTCGCCATCGATTTATAGCGTCTGCTGCAACCCAAGTGAATATTGCAGCAGCCAGAAGACACTTCGAAAAACTGGAACATGTGGAGGCTACCTAAATAATGTTGTAATGCAGCCAAGAAAGAAATAGCATTGCGATGGTTTGAAGGCTACCACTACCACTACTACACACATGGCATCATCTGCAATAAACTAATATCATCTCACGTATTCTCTACATGAACCAATGAGCAACATGGTGCTTTGCATTTCGAATTGAATATCCACACACACTAAACAAAGGGACCAATGATATAGGTGGCTTAGTTCTGATTTGGGCAAGAGAGGATGGGAGGAGAACGGCAGGGAAAGACAGCAAGAAAGGGAAATTCATTCAAACCCTTTTGGCCTACTGCCACCCAGCATTTTTTTTAGTGTCATTTTAGTTTTTTTTTTCTTTTTCACTTTTTTGCCATCTCAGCAAGAAATATACTTATAAGCCAACAAGACGACAAACGACTCTAGTATATTTCCAACGAGTGAAAGAAAGAAAGAAAGCAAACCAGAATTATACACGTTCAAGTGAGTTTGAGATCCTCTGGAACACCCAGCATGCAAAGTGCTGATACTAGGCTGGTGTAAGTATTTATAATCGGTTAATTTTTTTCTTGTCTTTTTGTCTCTCTTTCTTTCTTTTTGTCTTCTTGCTCAACATAATAAATGCTCTTTATTAGACCTTCCAAGACGATATCCTTAGGTTTTGATAATAATGGTCTAGATTATGAGCTGCCACAACAACAACAACATTCGCACTCCCAAGAACAAGGTAAGCTCACCAGGCTTATGTCCAGATCACCAAGGAGTTCTCAAAAATCGTGCTCAATCACTTTTAGACACATCGAATATGGTCCATGGTCACGAAACAATAATGGAGACGACTACGAATCTGAACGAACTGACGCTCTCTTCAACATTGACTTTTGACGAACACATTGAACAAGAACGCTACGACTCATTCCTCAGTCAACAAGCATCCGATTCTGACGACGAAGACGACGACGACGACGATGATGAAGACCAAGTAGAGCAGCAGCAAAAGGAAGATGTGATGGTCGATGTCGTGCATGAAGAACAACCACAACTTCCCTCTGCAACAGCTGATGCCATGGAGACTTATTGCAACATTACCGAAAACATCTACTGTGGATCAGCTACTGGAAAGTCAATTGCGGAAGAAAGCATGCCCTGCGAGTGCAAATACAGGCCTGACATTGACAACCCAGACGCAGCGTGTGGCGACGACAATTACTGCATCAACAGAATGATGTTTATGGAATGTATGGTCGACGATTGTCCCTGCGATAGATATTGTCGCAACAGACGCTTCCAATTACGGCAGTATGCACGCGTTGATGTCATCAGAACCGACAAAAAGGGCTTTGGATTGAGAGCATTGACGGATCTACCAACGTAATAATGAATTGCAGGCTGCGAGTGTTTGACAGACTGGAAAGCTTATTTTTTTTTCGCACTTTGTAGAAATGCGTTCATCATGGAGTACATTGGCGAAGTCATTCCGAACCACGAATTCATTAGACGCACAAAAGAGTATGAAGCAGCTGGTTTGGAGCATTACTATTTCATGACGCTGAAAACCGACGAGGTACATGATGTGGAGCGTGCTACTGTGTGTTGATCTGCGTATTTACGCTCTTTTTGTATAGATCATTGATGCAACAAAGAAAGGCTGTCTGGCAAGATTCATCAATCATTCTTGCAATCCCAATAGTGTCACACAGAAATGGGTTGTTGGCAAGAATATGCGAATTGGCATCTTTACTCGTCGTCCAATTAAGGCGGGTTCAGAATTGACGTTTGATTACAAGTTTGAACGTTATGGGTAAAAAAGCAACAACAGTGCTCTCGTAGGCTTGGACTGATACTGAGTTCTTTTCTTTTTTGTAATAGTGCCGTGGCTCAAAAATGCTACTGTGGTGAAGCAACATGCAAAGGCTACATTGGTGGTTCTATGAAGAGCGACGCTGCGAAATCTTCAGCAACCGTATCGAGCGATTTGATCCTGGATCAAGACGACGACGACGACGAAGATGACGATGACGATGAAGACGATGACGATGACGAGGACGACGATCCCAGCAACGACACACTAGACGACATGATGCAAGACGAGGGACGCGCACAAAGCCGACGATCCATGGCAGAAGCAGTGACACTGACGCAAAAGAAAATGCTGCGAAAAATGCATCGACGTCGAGCATCTGAACCACTGCAGGACCCTCGCGAAGTGCAGTCATTTGTCAAACGCATGCTGGATTCTGTTGGAAAATCACACCTTGTCTTGAAATTGCTGCTGCGACTAGAGCTCACTGATTCAGATACCCCACAAGGAAAAGATGTGTTGAAAAAGTTTGTGCGTCTGCATGGTCTCAAGATGCTGAAATTCTGGCTGGGCGAGTGGAAGAGCGATCCTGTGATACTGCTCAAAGTGCTGCAAGTCTTGTCCAAACTACCGCTGGCCAACAGAAATGGCCTGGAGGACTGCAAGATGCTGGAAATCGTTGGAAAACTATCGCTGCATCAAGACGAAGTCATCAGAAGCCTGGCAGCACAGTTGCTGGTGGATTGGAGCTTGCTGAAGAGTGTGTACCGTATTCCCAAACGCATCCCCACAGAACCCACTTTGCGACGCAAGAGCGAAGCAGACGCCAAAGACAATGACGACGACGGCTCACAGATTTCAGCAGACTTGCCACCGCCACGATACGATTCGAGCAGAGAGTTCTTTGATCCAGACGACGATTATTTCGAGTACTTGTCCATGGACGCCGACGCCGCTGAAATACAATGGAAGATGGAATACCCACCACAGTCAGCTATCCCAACAGCACCCAAAGCCATGATTGATGCGTGCATCAAGAATGGATTTTACGGCTACGGCGGTCGACCTCCTCGTTCCTATTCGCACAATGAGCCATCATCCAGTACAGATCAACAGCAACAGCACGAAGATACGATTCATCCTTACAAAAACAAGTACGACTCTCCGTTCAACGCGTCATCTCCAGCTGCCTCTGTTTCCACCACATCCGTCTCTCAGATACCTACAAAACCAGCAGGACAGACTTCGCCCAAATTACCGAATAACTGGAAATCCGCCTATGCCGACGATGGCGCCATTTACTACTATCACCGCATTACAGGAAAAACACAATGGCAGGTACCAGAGGAACGTGTGAGCTCCATTGAAGGCGTGAATCAGTCGGACCTCGAGGATCTCGTTGAAAAGACGATTCAGGAGACAGAAAACAAAAAGAAGAAGCGCAGTGCAAGTCCAGCAGGCTCAGTGACAACGGCAAGCACACCACGCATCATCACACCATCTGCTAGTAGGAAGGGCTCTCCAGCCGTGTCGAGTCTGGATGAGACAGAACTCAAGAAGCAAGTCGGCAAAATTGTGACAAAGTACTTGAGCTCCAAGCAAAAGAAGCTGTGGAATGGGGATAAGCACTTGTTCAAGGAGTTGGCGAGAAAGGTAAGCTGGTTTGCTGGCGTATTTTTTACTCTGTGTGTGTGTGTGCGTGTGCTGATTTCTATCATTAGACGACACATCATATCGTGGAGAGAGAAATGAACTCGAATCGAAAGATCCATGCAATGAACAGTAGCGTAAAGTCCAAGATTGAAAAGTTTATCGATGCACATGGATCAGAATTCGTCATCAAAGTACAGCGCAAGATGAAATCGGCCAAAGCGAAATCAACAGAAAGTCCATCCAGCGTGATTTCAGAAAAGATGACTACGCCCATGGATGTGGATATACCTACATCGCCTCTATCGACAAGACACGAATCGTCACCGCCACAAGATCCTCCGCCTCCTCCACTTTTCCCTGCATCATCATCAAGTGCTAGTACGATGGATACAGACATGCCTTGTGCCAACACAACAGCGACTGCTCGCTCGGCCACAGTGACGAAACCCACACTACCCGCGCCTAAAATCAAATCTGTCATTGCTGCTACCTCGAGTACCACCACCACATCAACGGACCATGCGGAAAGCAACAGCAGCAAGACCAAGGAAGATGTCTATTATCGTCGTAGTAGCAGTAACCGATCACCACCGCCTTATCGTTACGAGTATGTCCGGCCAGGCTATTCTCGACCCTCACCTTATTATCACAGCAACAGTTATTACCGTTACCCTCGTCCTCCCTCACCTTATTATCGAAGCAGTCGCTATAGAAGATCACCTCCACCTCCTTTTTACCGTCAAAATTCATCACGACGAGGTTCCTTATCAGATGATGAAATGGATAGAAGAAGATGGGACTAGCAAGAAGCAGAAGAAGAAAATTGTACATCACACACGCACTCATATTGTAAATACGTTTATAACGAAAACAAAACCAAAAAAAGAGAAGAGAAAAAAAAAAGCTTATATGTTTTACCTGTTTTTCTTAATAATAATAATATACATTCATTTTTCAGCACAAATGTAGTTCAAACACCTTGTATAGTTTTTTGCAATTTCCATAAAATAGTCCTCCCTAACTATACATACTGAAAGGTTCCTCATGCTCAATCGCGTGGAATGTAGGTAGAAGGCAACTAGAAATGGCAATTTTATGCGGAACAGATTGGATCTACAAGAAATTTTCAGGAAGGAATATAGAAGTGATTGAGCATAGCGATATTAATCAGACCTCCACAGTGTCGTCTTTATTAGTGAAAACTAGGGCAAGACACCAGCCTGAGCTGGATTTGAATTTCAGAGCTCCAGATACTCCTCTTGGACATCTGAAAAGCTTCCAAGGGCAATTACACAAAATACTATTATATAAGCAACAGGTATTTCTTAACATTTATACACGCAAAAAAGACCAAGGAATTCAATAGTACTACTCTCGAAGCGATTCTTTTAGTCTATGTAAAGCAAATGTCGAAAAACCCAAAACACGTTTTTTGGGAAAATGTCTACAAAACGCATTGTAAACTGACCAAAAGACAGTTTTACACAATGCTTTGCATTCAT
This sequence comes from Mucor lusitanicus, assembly GCA_010203745.1. Classification (NCBI taxonomy): domain Eukaryota; kingdom Fungi; phylum Mucoromycota; class Mucoromycetes; order Mucorales; family Mucoraceae; genus Mucor; species Mucor lusitanicus. Next base: position 3,165,852 of record JAAECE010000006.1, on the reverse strand, counting down.
ACGGTTGTTTTGAGCTTAGAAACACCATAGTAGAAAGCCTCATTTTTGAGGTGAAAACTTGCATTTTTTGAAATCATCAAATTTTCCCTTACATGAGCAAGGGCAAAATGCTCAAAAATCGATGATCAAATTGTTCCCCAAAGTATCGCTGGAAAGCAATCCATAACCTAATGTGAGGTCGCAAAACACGATTGCACCAGTTTTGAGGCCAAGATTGTGCTTTGTTGGCAAGAAACAAGCGATTTAAATGGTTGTTTTTACAGTGGTATAAACACATTTGAAGGCTGCTCAATCAGCAATTTGCCTATCAATGGCTTATCTGCTGGTCTACAATTGCTCATATAGCAGAACAGCGTAATATCGAGTTCTTGGTTCATCAAAAAGGTATACATTTACTATGCATAGTTGAGGTGTATCATGCAAATTTGTGAATCTACTCTCACATGTACTCCATAAACCAATACCCCCAAAGAGCGAAGCATAATGTGAGCATCTGCTATAGTATATCAACTCAAATCGTTCCTTTTAATCCAATACAGCATCCCCCCCCCTGAAGCTTTGTTTGCAAGATTTACAGGATTTTATCATCTTTGCTATAACCCTCATTTCAACATTACTCGATACTTTTAGCTAAAAGAGCCTTAATAAATGCTTTTATTCATGTCGTGTTCTCTTTGCCTTTCTAGCCGACATTCATGTGCTGCCCATCTATGAAAATGACTATTGCCACTTGTTTTCTTTCGACTTCAACAATACCGTATTTCTTTTGAGGTCTTTGGCTAAGTCGAACGAAAACAAGTGGCAATAGTCGTTTTCACGGATGGGCAGTACATGACTGTCGGCTTCTCCCTCCACTGGCACCTGCAGGCGCTCGTACACATCCTTGTTGCTGTCAAAGTAGGTCAAGATGTCCCGCGAAGCCTCTGCCTTGGCCTTTTTCTTGCTGGCACTGGTGCGTGCATGAGAGAATGACGGTGCCTTTTCACTGAGCTTGGCCACAATATTGACCCGCCAATTCTCGCCCTCCACCTCGTGCTCTTCCGTCTTCAGGGTGCCGTTCTTGGCTTGAACCATCTCGTTCAGCAGCTTGGATGGACTGTCGTCTTGCTTTGCGGATGAGGATGGCGGATTGGGCTCTCTGGGGCTGTTTGCTTTGCTGATGTCTTGGTTGAACAATGAGACAAAGTCCTCCTCAATGAACTTGTAAACAGCCGTAGGGCCGCAATAGCGAGCCAGGATTCTACCGCACAAATGATGATAAGACACTCTCCTCCTCCTCCTCCTTCGCTCTGCACACTGCACTTACCCACACATGATTTCCAGTGTCTCCTTGTGATTAATAGGCCTGATGTACTGCTTGAGGTCGATGTGCTCGCCAATGGGCTTGTACAGCTGCAGTGGGACAGTGTACCTTTTAGCAATGAGAGATACCTGGTCATAGTCATACTGGTCAAAGCGGTCATCCAGTATCATGTGGATGGCATTCTGTACTGCTGATTTTCCAATATCGACGAGTTTGCGCTTTTCGACCTCTTGTTCTATGTTGCCTGTCAAAGCATTCTCCAACAAGGGAATAGCTGCAGCGCCATATACTGGTCTGCCGTGGTGGCTGTCCTTGACTCTGGAAAAGGTGATAAGTATAAACTTCTCTACGGTATCAGTGTCTTTCATGATTACACACTTACCGAAAAAATTAATCAGAAATGGACAAGAAAGAAAGAAAGAAAGTTTTCATCATTTTTCTGATGTGCGTGCTTTTTGTAGCTTGTTTTTTTTTAGGCAGCTCTAAATCAGTGATAAATGACAATAACAATCTATCTCGTTTTCAAGCAACATTTCTTTTTCACTAAGAATATATGACTAGGAGATGACGACCTACTGAAACCTGATGAGCGGATGCTACTAGTAGAATATACCATCATGATCTTCAAATTTTGAAATGTACCAATATGTCAAAGATGACCAAGGGTTTTTAATTACATTTATTGCTCTCCTCCCTTTGGTTGAATGGTTTGCCATGCTCTCCTCCATAAACACATGTTTGTTGTACGAGCCCTCATCACGGACAATAAGAATCTCCCTATTCCACGAAAGAAGGATATAAATGAATGCCAAAATTGCTTTGCACACACACACACACACACCTTTTTCATCATTTCATAAACATGACATTGGATGAATCCAACAGCAATTTGTCTGCTGTATTGTATGGTGCACAGGATTTACGTTTGGTAACAACAAGTCTTGCAAACATTTACTATAGACGCTTATTGTATCCATTGAATTTATAATAGGAACATCGACCTATGGATGATCCCAAGGCAGGAGGTAAATAATATGCCATTAGCATGTCTACTACTACTACTACAGCATATTTACACACAATCACACAGAGGTTCAAATCCATGTCAAGGCAACTGGCATTTGTGGATCAGATTTTCATTATTACCACAAGGGCAGATTAGGACCAAGAATCTTGGAGAAGCCCATGATTTTGGGCCATGAATCATGCGGCATCATTACTCGCGTGGGTGCAGATGTAACAGACTTTCAGGTGGGAGACAGGGTTGTCATTGAACCTGGCCATGCGTGCGGCCAGTGTCAGCTATGCTTGCAGGGACGCTACAATCTGTGCTCCAAGATGAAGTTTTCGTCCTCCTTGATGAACGGTGTCAACCATGGTACCTTGAGAGAGTATGTGTGTTTTCCTTGGTATTTGTGTCACAGGCAAGTCTCTCTTTTTTTTGCATGAATCTTATAAATCGCGGCTAAACATTCAACATGTGTGTATGTTAGAATGCCTGATAGTATGACTTTTGAGCAAGGCGCTTTAATTGAGCCTGTTGCTGTTGCAGTTCATGCTGTGAAACGTACACCTGTAGAAGCAGGCTCCTCCGTCATCGTCATTGGCGCAGGTCCTGTTGGGCTTTTGGTAGCCGCAGTGGCATGTGCTCAAGGTGCTTCTCATTGCCTTGTCATGGACATTGACCAGGCACGCTTGGATTTTGCTCAGCAGTATCTGCCTGGCATCAAGACCGAATTACTGCCAGTGCCACCCACAACAGACGCATTGGCATGGGCAGAACAACAGGCTGTTTTGCTGCAACTGAGTGCAGATAGCATTGACGTTGTATTTGAATGCACAGGAGCCGAAACCAGCATTTGTCTAGCCATGCACACAGTGCGTCGAGGAGGCGTTGTCATGCTGATTGGCATGGGCACTGTGCAATGTGTGATGCCTATCGATTTGGTATTGACGCGAGAGATTGATGTCAAGGGCAACTTTAGATATGCTCAGGCACATCACGAAGCCATTGCATTGGTGGCGAATGGACGTGTATCCACAAAGGGATTGGTGACACATCGGTTTGCATTGGAGCAGGCAGCGGAGGCCTTTGAGCAAGCCAAGCATGCTATCAAGGTTCACATTACTAGTTGATTTCTTCAGTCTCTCTCAAAAAAGGCAAATTTAAACAGATCAAGCAATTGTATAAATAGAAGATGTTGCCTGTCTCGAATGATACATGTTACACTGCGTTCGATTACTTGAATGTGTGTCACCAATATATGAATTTGTGTGCCAGCGCGGCAATGGGCAATGGCATTGTGTGCTCTCAATGGTGGTAGTAGAGTATTATACTTGCGTGCTTGAGATTATAAATACTTGGTAATGCATCTATGGAGTCCCAACCCTTGCAAGAATAAAGACGCAGGAGATGAGGAGGAGCAATTAGATGGAGAGCCAGAGTATAATTGCAATCTCATGTAAGTGTAACCAGCACTAGGATGAAAATGCCTATAAATCAAGGTGCGTGAGTGGGTGTGTGGAGATGTTTCTCTTTCTCTTTCTTTCTTTTACCTGATAAAAAATGAAGCTCTTTATAGCCACCTTACTTTCCTTCTTGCTCTCCATCATCGCCTTGGCCAGCGCTGTTGACAGACCAACAGCCTCACTGCCTGCTGCCTCTGGCGGTGTTGTGTGTGCCATGTCATTATGTCCCACTGCAACATTAAACAAGAGAGACTTAACATGTCCAGCTCACTGCAAGGACAATTGCAGAATCATCGACGACCAATGCTGTCCCGGCGTTCAAAAGGCTGTCTGCAACAGCAGCTCTGCCATCGAGTCGTCTACAGCTGCAGCTACTCCAACTGCAGTCAGCAGCAGCAGCAGCAGCAGCGTCAGTTCTATTGCCAGTAGCTCCAGCGCTGCTTCATCCTCTGCTCAGCCAACACCCTCTTCTGCTACCGGTAACACCAATGCACCAAGCAGCGCTGTCGCATCCACCAAGATGGTCCTGTCATCCATTGTCTTGATGGCTATGATCACTTTGATCGTAAATGCTTTGTAATAGCGGATAGTTAAAAATTGTTGTACCAATCTAAATCTCTGGATAAATAAAAAAAAACGGCCTCCCTTCCTTTCTCTCTCTCTTTCTTTCTACTAGTCTATTTGATTTTTATGTTATGCTCAGCTATTTCTCATATCATGGCACTGAGCAACCCAGTTTTGTCTTGTTCTTGTGTATAATATGCCTACTGTTAACGCAATGTCATGCCATGATGACGGATAAACGACGTCTGGAGCTCAAGTAAGTTGTGTTATTTGGAGATTTGCAGCTGTAGTAGTAACTTGGACTGTATAGAGATTTAACAAAGGTATAGTTGACGACGAGACGTACGCAAAGAAGGACATGTGTTGATGTGATGTGTCCAGGAAATGTTTGATCATGGCTGGAATAACTATATGCAGCACGCTTATCCAGAAGATGAGGTAGATATAAATGAGAATGAAAGCCTGACTAGATGCGGATCACTGATGCGGCTCTTATGAATCTTAGTTGAACCCTTTCAAATGCACTGGCAGAGGCAGCGATAAATATGATCCGTAAGTGCACAATTTGGAGTGAGAACAACAAGACAACTGAATGCGCAATGTGTAGAAGCAACATCAACATCAACGACGTCTTGGGAGACTATTCGCTCACACTTGTGGATACACTGGACACATTGGCTGTAAATATCACACACACACACACAATGTTCATTCATTCACCATGACCAAAACTTATAGATTCTAGGAACTCAGAAACAATTTGAAGAGGCCGTGGATAGAGTGATAAAAACAGTGTCGTTCAGTCAAGACAACAAGGTGCAAGTGTTTGAAGTCAATATCAGAGCATTGGGTGGTCTGGTAAAAGTCGTGCAAATTCAGATACATACAACAGTCTAACAATTCTTGTTGATTAGCTCTCTGCCCATATGCTGGCCACAGACCCGTCGTTCAACCACACCATACACGGCTACAATGACGAACTACTACACATGGCCAAGGATTTGGCGGATCGACTGATGCCTGCATTTCTAAACTCCAAAACCGGCATCCCATTTCCTCGCGTCAACCTAAAACGACGCCTCGTACCGCCATCCGAGACCACAGAGACATGCACAGCAGGCGCTGGCAGCTTGATTTTGGAGTTTGGCGTCCTCAGTCGATTGACAGGCGACCCAGCATACGAACAGGCCGCCAAGAAGGCGCTCAAAGCAGTCTGGCACCGTCGCTCCCATCTCAACCTGCTGGGCAACGTGATTGACATACAAACTGGCCACTGGATCCACACAGCCTCGTCCACAGGCGCAGGCATCGACTCTGTATTCGAGTACATGCTCAAGGCCCATGTGCTGTTTGGCGAGCAAGAGTACAAGGACATGTTTGACCAAGCCTACAAGGCACTCTTGCTGTACGTGCGTGATCCCTCTGGCTACTTGTACCGCAACGTGCACATGAGCACCGGCTCCTTGATGAGCTACTGGATCGATAGTCTCAGCGCCTTCTTTCCGGGTCTGCAAGTACTGCAGGGCGATTTGGATTCTGCCATCAAGCACCACCTGGTGTTTTACAACATTTGGCGTCGATACCATGCGCTGCCTGAACGCTTTGATTTCTACCAAAAGACGGTCGATTTGCCTTATTACCCGCTGCGGCCTGAATTCATTGAATCCACCTATCATTTGTACATGGCGACCAAGGATCCGTTTTACCTAGAGGTAGGCGAGATGGTGGTAGAGGACCTCAACAATCGCACGCGCGTGCCTTGTGGATTTGCTTCCATTGGCGATGTCAGATCAGGAAGACTGGAGGACCGTATGGAGAGCTTTATGCTGAGTGAGACCCTAAAGTACCTGTACCTGCTGTTTGACGCGGATCATCCAATCAATACCATGGACAGCAACTATGTGTTTACAACAGAAGGGCATGTGTTGGGATTGCCGAGAAAGTATCTTGACAGCAACAGCAAGAGGCCGAGTAAAACGCCAGCCATGGCTACACTGCAACAATCGCCCGCTGGTACATGTCAGCGCTACAACCCTAGCAAGAGGCACTATACATCGCTCCCTAATGCATTGGAAATGACCGCGATACCGCACCAGCCTCACATGGACGTCGCAGCGCACATGGTAGGCCATACAACCACCACACCTACGCTCCCGCCTCTCTCTGCAGACGGATATTGCGAGTCGCCTTATCATGCCATCAAATCCTACAGCGTATCGTTTGGATTCTCTTCGCCAGCAGAGCGCTTCTTTAAGCAAAAACACAATAGCAACAACAACCACAACAACTTGATGGAGGTTTTGGGTGGTTATCTGGCGAAATCATTGTCAGGACTCAAGCTTGAATTGATCAGTGGTAGTGGTAGAAAGAATGAGTATTTTGTCAAAGGAGGTTAGTTGTTTTTGTTTTGTTTGTATGATACATGTATACCCCCCTTTTCCTTCATATCCTTGTACAGCCTTTTTTTCATATTATTACACACATTGCGCATTATAGACCTTGCTTTGTATTGATCTCTCATTCATTTTCTATTGCCATCTCTTTCCATTTTTCTATTCTCTTTTTTTGCAATACAATAGTTCATCCACCAACTACTAGGTAATATATATACATATACATATAAAAAAACCAAATAAAACTAGAGATTTATTTATTCGTTTGTTTTGATTCCATATAGTTTGACCGAGCAACAGACACTCACTGTCCCACTGCATGCCCTCTTTGAATACCTATCCACGTCCAGCGACCTGTTTCGCTTGACAGTGCAGCAATCCGGCATCAGCAAATCAAGAGACTATCTAGCCAGTGATTTCGAAGTGAGTATCAAGTCCACAGGCCAAGATCAATGCTTTGAATTCATAGGCCTCAAAGCCGAATTTGGTCCCACGTATCCGACCCAAATCAACATGTCTGAACTCGAGTTTATCGGCGGATTTGGCTGCGATCCCATCAAGAACGGCGGCGGCAAACACAAAGTCATGGTGATTTCAAGAGGTCAATGCACATTTGAAGAAAAAGTGTGGCATGCGCAACAAGCAGGCGCTCGCGCTGTTGTGTTTCTCAACAATCAACCAGATCAGGCTCTATTTCGCATGGCTGCTGCTAATACCGCCGCCCCGGGCAGTACGCGACGACCTATTCGTATACCAAGCGTGCTTTTGAGCTACGAGGATAGCCTGTTGTTGGTCAAAGACAAGCGCATACAGCAGTTTAGTATGCAGCAGCTGGGGTCAGTGGATCAGGATCCAAAGGCAAGATTTGTATTGTATTTTCAGAATCAAGCAGTTCATAATATAAATGTCATTAATGTTTGATTGATTAATTAAATTGTATCCTTGTCTTTTTTACATTTGACTCCTTGTAGTAGTACTAGTATGAAAACATACACAAAGAGTGTTGTCTTGATCTATGTACAAGATTGAAAGGGTGCGTTGTCTGCTATCAAAAATCAAATGATGTTCAAGTCAATGGAATCTGTTAAACAGTGATAAGAAGAGTACGCTACTATTTATATTTGGCTTTTTCACAGTGGCGGCCAGCAGTATGTAATAACTAGATTTACAGCAAATGTCAATGAAACAAAATCATGAGATGCTGACAAGAGAAAACGCTGAACGGCAGCAAGTGCATTTGAAGCAAAACAACATGGCATCCACGGACCACAAGATTCCAACAATGGCAGCAGCCACGATTGCATTCAGCAGATGGAGACTTTTATCACATGGGCGAAACATCAAGCTCTACTATTATAATTTCGAGCGATTTCTACATGCTGGCTCAAAAGCCCAAAAAGCAGCATGCTTCTTGACCTCTGATTCAAATGTTTCCACTTGATAGCCATCTACTCATATTATGGACCCCCCCCCCCCTTCTTTTTGCTGACAGGATGCTATCATCCATCTTTTCTGCTGTTGCGACCTACCATCACTGCTAGCACTGTACAACTAAATTTGGAGGAGGGGGAGCTGAAAACAGAATTTCCACATGAAATATGTTTTTTTTTTACATGTGATTTTTAATAGTAAGATATCCTTTGATTTTCTTTTCATCTTTTTCTTCTTCTTCTTTTTTTTCTCTCTCTCTCAAACACAAAAACTATGGAATACGTGGGTCGACTAGGAAGCATCTTTACGTCCGTCCATAACTTCTACAACGAAATCAACCCGGCTACCTTGTCAGGTGCCATTGATATTGTTGTCGTGGAACAGGAAGATGGTGATTTAGCTTGTTCGCCGTTTCATGTTCGGTTTGGCAAGCTGTCCGTCTTGATGCCGCAAGAAAAGCGAGTAAGTCACCTCAAAGACAAATCCATACACCCAGTTGATGCTCACATGCTGTTAAGGTTCAGATCAAGGTCAACGGCCAGGTTGTGCCGTATGTCATGAAAGTAGGCGAGGCAGGGGAAGCATTCTTTGTGTTTGAAACCGAACATGAAGTGCCCGAAGAGTTTCAAACGTCTCCCATTATGGAAGCAGTGCCTGAAAAATCGCAAGAGGATCCTCCCTACCTTGATATTGGCGAGTCCAAAGACAAGCCAAAGGACAAGCAAGGTGTGTAGTTGTTGTTGTTGTTGTCAGGTCAGTCTGTATATACTCATGATACCGGCTTACAGATACCGAGTCTTCCACCGCTACAGCAACACCAGCACTCGACACTTTTGAAGACGACGACCCGCTCAAAAAGCTACCTTTACCAGCCCAACTCCAATCACCCAAAATGATCATTGAGGAACAAATGGACAAGGTTGTCACCAAGATGGATCCCTACAACACACACGACGATCACATTGAGCTACCCGAGCCTCAAATCTACCCCGTGGACGATGGCGGCCATATGGTGGAACGAGTGATTCCTGAAGCCATCACCACCACCACCGTCGCCAAGGAGAGATTCATTGTTCGTCCTGCAGGCGGTGATTTGTACAACACCCTCATGGAGGTCACGCACACGTCCGTCAATAAGGGAGACAGTAAAGACGATGCATCCATCGTGCTGGATATTGCTGGTTACAAGACGGGCGGCGGCGACGATGATGAATGGAATCAAGACAACCAAGTGTTTGCAACACCTGACGCTGCAGAAGCATTGGAGAAGGAGATGACTCAACTGTTGCTGGATGAAAATGTGGTGCAATCGCCTCCTGCTTTGGATGGTTTGGAGCCAGCAGATCAACGTGTCGACGACGCAAAGCAGCAATCACACGACAGAGGCGAGACGAGTTACCAGACAGCACAAGACTCGAGCGTGGTGGTGGTAGAGGAGGAGCAACAACAACAACAAGAGCCCAAAAAGAGTCTGTGGGGTTGGGGAAGTGCCAAACGTCAGGCTACCAATGACTCGATCGAAGCACCCCTATCACCCCCTACACGACCTACTACTGCTGACGACGACACGCTTGCACTGTTGCCAGGCCAAATCTATCGCATTGAAATGAGCTTGTGCGGGTTCTCTGCATTCGGTAAAGACGAACAAGAAAATGCCACCGTCTTTGATCAACACAAGGTCACCTACGACGATTTTACACACAATCCCAGCATGCTGAATGACAAGCGCCTGGTCTTTCGCTACAACAACAGATACTATGCAGCTGGACGTACAGGTCCCTTGTTTACTTCCTTGCTCTTGTACAAGAAGCCGTTGGAAGAAACGCCTCAAGACGAAGAGGAGGCTGCCGATAGCCGCGTCTCGTATTCCTATGGCACAGGTAAAATCAATGGAGAGAGCGAGTGTGTGTGTAGATGCTCATCTTTTCCGGTGTGTGATGATAGGATGGAGACAATGGTTGAGTCGATCTTCGGTAGCAGCAGCGCCGCTACCAGCAACAGCACCAACGGCACCTCCCACAACAACAGACGCACAGTCAGAGCAAGAAAAGGTAGCTGCTGCTGCTGCAAAGGAGGAGCAAGAAACCACCACATTCACTACCACAACCACCACAACATCCGTGGGATGGTCTGCTGATCACGTGCATCCAGGACAACCAGCTCAAGAGCAAGTGCCACACAAGGTGTATGCAAAGACGCTGCGTCTCACATCAGACCAGCTCAAGAGCCTCAGTCTCAAAAAGGGCGTCAACACCATTTCGTTCTCTGTCTCGAGCGCCTACCAAGGCACAGCCACCTGCGCAGCCAAGATCTTTTACTGGGATTACGGAATCCAAGTCGTGATTTCCGACATTGACGGCACCATCACCAAGTCAGATACACTGGGCCATGTCTTTACCATGATTGGCAAGGACTGGACACACATGGGCGTCGCCAAGCTCTACACAGACATTGCCAACAATGGCTATCACTTTCTGTACCTGACCAGTCGAGCCATTGGACAAGCAGACTACACGCGAGACTACCTGAAAAAGGTGGCCCAAGACAAGTATCAGCTGCCGGACGGCCCTGTCATCATGTCGCCAGACCGACTCTTTACATCGCTGCATCGCGAAGTGATTATGCGGAAACCCGAGGTATTCAAGATGGCCTGTCTCAGGGACGTGCAGCGCTTGTTTGGCGGTAGAGACCCGTTCTACGCAGGCTTTGGCAACCGCATTACAGACGCCAGATCCTACCGCAGCGTCAATGTGCCGGCCTCGCGTATATTCACCATTGATCCCTACGGCGATTTGAAGCTGGAACTGTTGCTGGGCTTCAAGAGCTCCTACATTCATCTCAACGATTTGGTCGACCAGATTTTCCCGCCCATCAACCGTGTCGTGGACGAAGAGTTCAATGACTGGAATTATTGGAAAGCGCCTGTCGCAGACATTGATATACCCGAGTTGGATGTCCCGGTCGAGCCTGTCTCTCCAAAGCCCAAGCCCATCAAGCCCGATCCGTCTGCCTTGCCTGCAAGCTCTGTGGTAGCTTCCACGTCCTCGTCTACCTTGTCAGGACGGGGTCTCTTGCGTAGCTTTACTTCTCGATCCGACAGCAGCAGCAGTACCAACACCAACGCCAGCAGCAGTAGCGTCAATCATCGCAAACTGCAGAGCAGCTCAAGCACGCCTACCTTGTTGGGCCGCAAATTTTCCATATCAAGCAATGGTGATGAGAATTTAGCAAACGAGAATGAAATGACAAGTGATCAAAAAGCAGGCAATGCCGGAGGTGCCACAACAAGCACGGATGATCTAAGTACAAGTCCAACCAACTCCATCATGAACAAGATCTTGAGCGTCGGCGGGGTGCGATCGACTTTATCAAGAACCTTCTTGTCCAGCGATAGCAATAACCCCAATACAAGTGGCACCACGACACCTCAACAAGAAGAGGAGGATAAACCATTGACACAGCAAGAACAAGACCATATCGACCAAGATGTCGATGCATTATTAGACGATGATATTGATATGGATGATATTCCATTCATCTAATAGAGATATTTATTTTATACACACAAGCATTAAATCACCCTCATGATATACACAACATTTGGCGTTACAGCATGATCCACGTGTGGTTGTGTATTGGTTGCATTTGATGTTACAATCCTACTTGAGCAAACAAACAAATGATGGATTTATTATTATATACAATTGAACAAGCCATTCATTCATCAAATACACTGTTAAAAGTAGGGCCAAAGGTAGTTTCATTATCATCCGATAACGAGCGATATGAATTGGTAGTGGTTTCATGAACAGACTGGTTTTCATTATTGTACAGCGCATGAATGGTATTGTAGTCTTGCTCTTGATGGTTTTTCACAGCGGTGCTGGCAGCAGGAGCAGCAGGATGAGGGGTAGAGGGAATCAGCGTATAGGCGCGGCTACCAAGGACGAGAGGACGGTTGACAGCAAGGACAGCCCAACGACGACCAGCAAGGAGAGCACTACTTGACGACATGTTTTATTTCAGGTTAAAAAGAGAGATGGATAAGAAAGAAGAAGGGTCATGCAGACCACCCCCTTTATATACCCATCGTTTTTATATTGCTATCATAATGAGACAGAAGGATGTTGGGTTGTGTAGATCTGGGCGTTTTATTATTTATGCCGTGAAAAATCCCACGGATACAACACCTAATCAAGTAAAGCTTTGTTTGTGTATCTTATTGCTGCTGCTGCTGCTTCTTCTTCCAGTCTAAATAGCTCACAGAGTGTAAGGGTGCGCTATCTGGTATCACATTCAACGGAGGCCCAGCAAACCACAAGATGGGTCCGTCGGATTGACGTTTATATGATACATCTATACATGCCAGTGTTAGTTTGGGCATTCATCCACCCAACAAAAACCAACCTAGTTTTTTCTCTGGCTGTGGTTGCTGCTGGTGTTGTTGCTGTTGCTGTTGGATGTGCTGGCTCAATGAATCAATGACGCTTGCTTGCGTGAACTGTTGCTGTGGTTGCTGGTACTGGTGTGGCACAGGTGCTGGTTGTGGCTGTATGTTGTTATACATGAATGGTTCAAGTTATTAAAGAAAGGAAAACGCCCTATTTGATGGAAATCCACTTGTCTCTCAAATACCCCCCATTGAAAGCCAGCATAGCAGAAAAAAGAGGTGCACAAAAAAATTTTCCATTCCATCCTTTCTTGTTTGATAAAACACATCATGGGAAAGAAACAGACAGCAAGAGATCAGCTTGACGACGACTTCGAGATTGAACAGGGCCAAGTGTATGCTCGCTCATTAGGCCCAAGAGGAAACCACCAGCATGAAGTTGAGTTTATTGATGGCGAAAAGAAACTAGTGACATTGCCTCCTCGTTTTAGAAATGTGGTTTGGTTGAAGAGAGGTATATAGACCGACATGAGACAAGTCCATCTTGGCTAATGCTTCCCTTGTCGTTTTAGGACACTATGTCATTGTGGATCCAACCGTTGGCATCTCTGAAAAAGTGGGTGGTGAAATTGTCCAAGTCTTGTTTCCCAAAAACATCAAAGATTTGAAAGCGGCAGGAAAATGGTACGATAGATGAGCAAAAGGGACGGTCTGGGCCACTCACTCACAAAGTCAACATATAGGCCAGAGGAGTTTTCTGATCCCAAGTCTGAACCATTGCAGCAGCAGCAACAGGCTTCAACAAGGAACAACATGGATCAAGAAGATCAAGAAGAAGATGAGGATGAAGACGATTTATTTGTAAACAATAATAGACCCGTCATGTCAGATACAGATTCTTCCTCTGACGAAGAAGAAGAAGACTAGTGGATGGGAGATAGATACCCTTTCAATTTCAATATGGACATGATGGGAGGAAGGTTGGGTAAATCACCGGGATTTGCAGGCGGTAAATTGTCTCGTTCTTCCAACATGAGCAGAGTCAAGAAGACGGTAAACAGAGTGAATGCCAACAAGCTTATTACTGTCATAAACACATTTGCTTTACGCCATGCATTTTCATATACATTTTGACTCTTCCAACAACATCCAATGAACCATAATGGAGGGAATAACCTAACAATAGAATCATACAACACACCACATCAATAAACCGCATCTCTCTTTCTTTCAATCATCATCCTTACCATCCCAAGACAAACAGGGCTGCATTCACTGGAAAATGACGGTCTCCTCGATCTCGATCTGAAATAATGTATCGATAGTGTTGCGAAGGCTCTTGATAGGATTGTTGTTGCTGTTGTTGAAGCTTATGCTGGTAATGCGCATTCTGATAGCTGTAGATTGGCTGCGGATGCATAGAGCCATACGAGAAATGGTGGTGTTGACTTGAAGAAGGTGGCGGCGGGATGCTTGGCGGAGCACTTGGCATCATCATGCTGCTGTTATGAGCCTGATGATGATGAGACGATAAAGAGAAAGATGCTTGCTGTTGGTTGGCAGAGTACTCGTACGATGGGGGAGCTGATGGAGGCGCATCCACGTCAGGTGGGTTTGGATACGTAGTGTGGTTCTTGTTATCCATGGTTTGAAGTGTAGTTTGGAAGAAAAGAGAATCAAAAGCCTGATGTATGTGTAGCAGCTGGTTATTTTCAAGCTTCGCATTTGAGTCACTGGATCAGAAAAAAAAAAAAAAACTACGTAGCACCATTGTTGTTTGAGTCATATATACACTTCCGTCAGAACGAGCAGGCTGTTCAAGGCATGTACCTACAGTAAAGAGTGGTAGATGTTGCTGCTTGAAGGACGTCCTTTGTTTCAATCTTAAAATCTGTGTTTGATGTCTTCGTAGTATGATGGTCAACCAGGTTCATTGGTCTATAATAAAGCTATTAGACTAGCAAATGATAATATCTTGACATTTCATAGAGTGGCGGTATATAAGCTAATCCACTTGAAGTTTATATAAAACTACTCTGATGGACAGTATGCAATCACTTGATGGCACTAAAGGTGGGTACTAGGGGGAAACACACAGCCTGCTCTGGGCTTGAATTTTAAAGCTTCCTTGATCTTCTGAATCGCGAATGTGAACATCTCTACGGACTTTAAATAAAACAGAAGAGATACCATCTCTTCCCTATAAAAAAAAAGAATGTGGACATCCCAAACCCTTCCAAGGGCAATTACGCAAAAATTATTACATAAGCAACATGTATTTCCTTAAACTTTTGCATGTAAAATTGAACAAGGAATCCAATGGTACCAATTTTGAAGCAATCCCTCGAGTCTAGAAAGAGAAACCATCAGAAAACGCAAAACACGTTTTTTGAGGAAATGTCTGGGAAGCGCATAGCAAACTGACCAACAGACAGTTTCACACAATGCTTTGCATTCATACGGTTGTTTTGAGCTTAGGAACACCATAGTAGAAAACCTCGTTTTCAAGGGGAAAACTTGAATTCTTTGAAATCATCAAATTTTCCCTTACAGGAGCAAGGGCAAATGCTCAAAAATCGATGATCAAATTGTTCCCTAAAAAATGGCTGTAAAGTGATCCATAACATAATATGAGGTCGTAGAACACGATTGCACTTGGCTTGAGGCCGAGATTATGCTTTGTTTGTAAGATACACGCGATCTAAATAGTCATTTTTACAGTGGTAAATACATTTAAAGGCTGTTTACTCAATAATGGGCTTATTGATTTTGGATCTGCTGGTTTGTGGATGTTCATCTAGCAGATTAGTAGAGTATTGAGCTCTTGATCCACCCAACATCCTAAATTATCATTCTCCCACTAATAGTCAATATTATGTCAAAAATCAGCGCACAACAAGTAATCAGGTATGCTGCTTATGCAGTAGTAATCTCCAATAGCGCCTTGTCCCAAGTGCATATTTCTGGACAGTGACAGTGCCCTATAGCGCTCAGAAATATTATTTAACATCAAATGCGTCTTGCTGTGTGATGTAAATTTAAGAAGGCAGCGCTACCAATGTTGATTATTCATCCATGGCAGCAGATCATGAGCGACTTGCTCATGTAAAATGATCCATAAAAGGAAAAATTATAGTGAGATCTCTATAACCTTAATAATGCTTGCCACAACGTCTTGTTAAAATCGACCTCTTTTTATATTGTTTCTCTGTTGGAGATCACTCGCTCAGGCAGTGAACACCATGCCAGCAATATTACATGATGAGATACAAACGAATCAGGTGAGGAGCATCCAACAAAGGTCTCATTCTCCAGCAAGCCCAGAATAGAATTTGTAAGCAAAAGGCGAATCAACATGGCAAATGGCAACTTTCATTTCATATCATGTAACACTAAATAATGAATTTCGCTCTTGATCGAATTTACTCTTGCTATATTTGAGATGATTAATACACAATGAACGGAGAAACTTGGCAGCCTTTCCGTCCTCGTACCACGATTTCTATTGGTTAAAGATGATGAAATCAAGCCTAACCTCACATTACAGTCCGTTCTGAAGTATGCCGTACTTGGTCCGCCCAATGTGTCTTTTGTCATATCTACCGATAGACAACATGCGCTTACTATGTTGCTCTAGATCGAAATTACTACATGTTTCATGATGTAGCTTATCTATCGTATTAAGTTTAATGCAGATGAAAAGCGAAATGATTCAGATTCTTGTAATCAGTAAATCCTGCCCCCGCTTACAAATTCAAAAAAATGGATTAGCCTGTTGCCTAATCAAGTAGTGTTCGTCAGGGATTTTCGATCGAAGCAATTTAGGTTATTCGATAACCGACTGCTTGGATTATTCAGCAGACCAACAAGCAAGAAAAACATATAAATACCCTGATGAATGTCAAAAACATTCAGATTCCATCAAATTCAATCAAATTTACATACAATCAACAACAATGAGCTCTCAAGCATTATTCTCTCCCGTCAAGGTCGGTACCAACACTCTCAAGCACCGTGTTGTCCTTGCTCCCTTGACTCGTTTCCGTGCTACTCCTGAAGCCGTACCCACTGATCTCCAAGCCAAGTATTACGAGCAACGTGCCTCTGATGGTGGTCTTTTGGTCACTGAAGCTACTTTCATCTCTCGCCTTGCTGGCTCTTATCCTCAAGCTCCTGGTATCTACAACAAGGAACAAATCGAAGGCTGGAAGAAGACCACATCTGCTGTTCATGCCAAGGGTGGTGTCATCTTTTTGCAATTGTGGCACATTGGTCGCGTTGGATCCAAGTACCTCAACCCCAACCAAGAACAAGTTGTCAGTGCTTCTGATATTCCTTGCCCCGGTAAGACCATGCAAGGCACCGATCACGAAGTCCCTCGTGCTCTTACCATTGATGAAATCAAGTCTATTGTCGGTGAGTATGCTCAAGCTGCCAAGAACGCTATCGAGGCTGGTTTCGATGGTGTTGAGATTCACGGTGCCAACGGCTACCTTATCGATCAATTCATCAACAACTCTAGCAACAACCGTACTGATATCTATGGTGGATCTGTCGAGAACCGTGGTCGCTTTGCTTTGGAGGTTGTCGATGCTGTTGTTGCGGCTGTTGGTGAGGAACGTACTGCCATCCGCTTTTCTCCTGGCGGTGCTTTCCAAGGCATGGCATCCGATAACGTCGAGGAAACCTGGGGTTACTTGGTATCCGAGTTGCAAAAGAACCATCCTGGTTTAGCTTACTTGCATCTCATCGAATCTCGTGCCAACTTCTTCTTGCCTGATCAAAAGAACACTGTCGACACTTTGGAAAGCTACAGAAAGATCTGGAAGGGTCCTTTCATCACCGCTGGTGGTTTCTCTACCTCTCTCGAGTTCGGTAACGAGATTGCTGAAAAGACTGGCGATTTGGTTGCTTATGGTCGTGCTTTCATTGCCAACCCTGATCTCCCTGAGCGTCTTCGCAACGGCTGGGAATTGAACCCTTACAACAGAGACACCTTCTATAGCCATGATGCCGAGGGTTACACTGATTACCCCTTTTACAATGAAAAGAACTAAGTAACTTTCATTCAACATACACATTTGCATAACATGTACACTAGTAGACCCCACATTAAATTATTATTTATTCAAATACACATGAAATAAAGCATTTTTCAAACTGACACTACTTCTTTAATTGATCTGATGAATGAAGCTTGACCTTTGATTTTCTTTGCATGAATCGCATCTCCTTGTATAAAAGTTGCTTTACAGCTCTGTTTGAACTTATCAGGCGTATCAGCACTTTACACAGGATTATAGACAAGGCTGGAAACTTGCCTTCATCTGCGCTCATTGCTCAAGATATGCTGTGATCGACGATGTCACGTTTACATTTTGTAGCTATGATTCGTATTAGTTGCTGATACTGTGGCTGGCTAGCATTGAAACGTCTGTATTCATCAATGAAATGCTGCAGATTATGATTGACGAAATCATTTATACTACTACTAGCTGCAATGATGGCCTTCACCCTGATCACTGTATATAGACATTTACAGTTTATAGACAAGAGGAATAGAATATTGGTTAAAGAACAAACATTTGCTACGGTCAATGTTGATATGAAGTAGTTGAAAGCTGACTAAACACGCTCTCTTTCCTCAGCTTATATCCAATACCCATCATTTACCTACTCACAACTTCAATAAATGATCCTTGGATCAAAAAGTAGCTTCCTGGTTACCGAAAGATGGCTAAATGACATTCAACAGCCGTCAAGCCAAACATTAGTAATTTAAAGGGACACTCATTGGAGGTTTTTATTTCTTTTATCTCCTTGTTCCATTTTCGATATTGGCCATGGGATGTTCGTTTAAAAAGACTCAACAATGTATCATGACGGTGGTGAATGCATCGCCTGTGGTTCTACTATGTCTTATATTTACATGGAGCTACTGGGCTTTCAACTTTAGCTTATCAATGGGCCTTTTGAAAGAAGGACATACACTACAAGGTATAGACCAACGACTCATAAAAGACAACCAGACTCATCTGAGCGCTCTAGGCTCGCTTTACATACTGTTCTATCATCCCATTTTTATTCTCTGCATGTGGAGCTATTGGGTAGTTTGCAGAACATCGCCCGGGTTTACAAAGGATGTAAGCATATGAGTACTGCAATGAATAGGAGGGCAATTATTAAGACGCTTTGTTTTACATACAGATGCAGAAAAAGAGGGATGATGAAGAAGAAGACGCCATAGGACTTTTGGCCCATGATCACAACAGCAAAGATAGCATTGCCATGCAAGACCAAGAGCAACGAAGCCCTGTCCCGATTACAGTGAAACGAGATGGAAACAGACGCTACTGTCAGAAATGCAAATTAGAGAAATTTGATAGAACGCATCACTGTCGTCAATGCGGAAAGTGTGTGCTCAAGATGGATCAGTAAGTTATTTGGTGTTGGCCATCCGTATAGGATTCTGTCATTCTCATCATTACCCGCCATGTGTAGCCATTGCCCTTGGATCAACAATTGTGTAGGATTTCAAAACTACAAGGCATTTTACCTGTTTCTAGTGTATGCATCCACCTACTGCGTTTTTGTATTTGCAACCACACTACCACCCACCATCATCCAAGTCAACGGCCCCATGAGCATTTTGGGCCTCAATGTGAACTGGGGATTGCTGATATTCATTTCTGGTATCTTTGGATTGTTTCTGGTGCCTTTCACCATCTTTCATACGAGACAATTATGCAAAAACAGATCCACCATCGAGTATTACGAAAAGGCAAACTATCGCATGGGAGGAGGATCGAGCCGCGACATTATGAGAAGCAAATACTTTAATCCATGGGACATTGGTACGCGCAAGAATATTGACCAAGTGCTTGGTAAAGGATCCCTATGGCGGAAGCTGATACCAGTGGGTAAGCCATTGGGAGATGGATCATCCTTTCCAATCAATTCCTACGCATACGATACATTGGGTGCGGATGATGCCCTGGAAGAATTCTAGAGAAGGACAATTGCCAAGTCTGTAATACAAAAGTGCAAATATACCAAGCTTTTGATCAATAAAAGCTATTTTATTTTGAAGCTAGCAAAAGCGCTCCTTACAGAATAAATTAAACCAAGAAGCGTTTCTTACAGAAATATAAAGCTTAAAGACTTCCGTTATTTGCTGTAAAATGGATAATCAATGTAGCCTTCGGCTTCATGCGTATAAAAAGTATCTCTGTGATAATGGTTTAGCTCCCAACCATGACGAAGGCGTTTAGGGCTTGAAGCGCAAATGCTATGGTCAGGGCACCCATAGAGTAGAAACAGAAGTTCAGGTGGCATGGGGATGCTTTGGCTTGGTGCACTACTTACACTGGATTAACAGATAGCGATAAAATAACTCTTTTGCTAGCATTGTAATGTTTTTCTGCAGCTTTTTTTGATATCAAATATTGCAATATCATCATTGAGCAAGTGAATTTAAAGGAAACCAGCAATCGATTCATATAAAGAGATGATGTTCAAGAATTTATTTAATTCTAATTTAGCTAGGTTCATCTCATAAAGCGAGTGGAAACTATGTGTAGAGAATGACCATTGTAACTATTGGCATTTGCAACAAATTCACTCTATGATTTAAAGGGGGTTCAAGTGCAACCACCTCTCGATAGTCGGTGTAAAATGACTCTCTCGCAGTTTTTGGAATGATGTCTGCTCTCTTGAAAACGTGTTCCTCAAAGTCCAGATAGGTTATTAATTGAATCGAACAGCTCAAAGGCGCCAGTATCCTTGTGCTGAACCGACACGGGTCTACCGTTAGCAAAAATTGCATTCTCCTTTGGGGTGACCCATCGTAAGCTAGACACCCTGTTATCCCAATGACACCCATTGATGTGGTCCACAAAGCAGCGATCTGCAGTGTATTCGGCACTTTTGAAGAGTATTGCCATAATGATGTGTACAGACTCCTGAGTTTTCTGGTTGTTGGTAGTAAGGCCAACACGCGTATATCCAAAAGCTACCTTGCTTAGAGCCACATGGTCTCGAGCGCCAATGCGTCTTATGTGGCCTTTTGATCCTACTTCATACGTACTGTAGTCTTTTCCAAAATAGTTGCCGATTAGCACAAAAGTTTCACGATAATCTGATGACATAAAGAAATAAAAAAAGAGCTTATTAGCTTCCATTTCGCATCATGTATAACATTACATACTGTTGGTATCTTTTGTTCTTTCACAATCATGACGATCGAAATGGTGAACGCAAAAGAATTGCCGGCATGTGCACTGCGTGGTATGGAGGAAAGACCTTCACACTTGTTATTTATCATAAATTTCGCATGTGTGGGTGATTAATGACTTACCTCCGCATCGCAACCCGTACAGAAACTTGCATGTTTTGGGTCGATGAATGCCAGTATGTCCTCTGCGGACAAGGGAGGTTGCCGAGGAGCAGAATGTACGATGCTGTGATCTTCTGTTCTGAGCCATACCAAATTACGCCAATTGTTATTGAATCGATTCTAGTCCCAATGATGGACCACCATTCCAGACATCATATTGTGATTCAGAAACGTGGCAGCCACACCAATGCGAATATGAAGGGTCTTAATACATCATGACCAGTGCTTCTTGATTTCCCATAGACAGAGCAAACCGGTCGAGCATCTGCTAGGAAGTTGATATTTTGGTACGCATTCCAGTAGATAGAAAAGATGACGCCGGACTCTGAGATAAGAGTGTTCTTGAAGACGTGATCGTTATTCTTTGTTATCAGTTGCTTGAAGACCTCTCTCCTTCAATGAGAAGATTGGTCCCACGTTGCCGATCGAGTTGTCGTAGAGTAGCCTATTGTGATAAATCACGTCGATGAGCTATCTCTCCATGATGTCGTAGTTGTTAAAATAATATGACCAGACAAGGACAAAGTCGACTCTTCTGGTAATGTCGTTCCCATCGGCAGTTGCGTAATATTCGCTAGTATTATGGTTTCCGGTAGTGTGAACGACCACTCTTGGAGGATAGTGCTCTAAGACAAGAATGATGATAAGATACTGACATACTATACATATGAGCACCATTACGCTTATATATTACCTCGACCAGGGTTCAGAGAAGTACTGTAGCAGGCTCTTCCCCTTTGGCTGCAGCAACTTGTGCATGTGTTTGCTCGTTCATTGCTTGCCAAATAACAAAAGATGAATAAGATAAAAAATAAAGAGCAGGAAAGAGGTAAAAAAAAAAAAAAAGAAAGAAATGGTTCAATGGAGTACTAGATATCCATACACACTGATTGCTGATATTCATTTCTAGTATTTCTGGTGCCTTTCACCATCTTTCATACGAGACAATTATGCAAAAACAGATCCACCATCGAGTATTACGAAAAGGCAAACTATCGCATGGGAGGAGGATCGAGTCGCGACATTATGAGAAGCAAATACTTTAATCCATGGGACATTGGTACGCGCAAGAATATTGACCAAGTGCTCGGTAAAGGATCCCTATGGCGGAAGCTGATGCCGGTGGGTAAGCCATTGGGAGATGGATCATCCTTTCCAATCAATTCCTACGCATACGATACATTGGGTGCGGATGATGCCCTGGAAGAATTCTAGAGAAGGACAATTGCCAAGTCTGTAATACAAAAGTGCAAATATACCAAGCTTCCAATCAATAAAGCTATTTTATTTTGAAGCAAGCATAAGCGCTCCTTACAGAAATGTGATGTGTGTTGAGGTGCAGTTAGTTAGATAGATGTCATTTTGTGGAGTAGGGTGATTTGTGCCAGAAAGGTCTATTTAAGCCGTCCTGACCCCATCACCCATTTCTCGCTCTTTCCTTTCACTTTTTGTCTCATCTATTATTATGACATTCAACCACATTGGTATTTTGGTAGGACATCCCACTCATTTTCTCATTTCATTCACTAACGCACAATAAAGTTAAGTCTTATTCACATACTTCACATGGCTATTCCAAGTCGTTCAAAGGGGAGGAGGGGCATTGGAACACGCCAATGACCAATTGTTTGATGTTGTATTATTGGAAAGGTGTTGACTATGCCAGGTATAATCTGGTTGAGTTGCGAATGGTAAACTGGGTAATTATGATCACGGGTAAACCTGACAGCGTAGTGTCGACTGCCGCGTAATTGTTGTTATCTCCAGTAAGCGTGATGTGATCAAGTTGATGTAAATTTTGACTGATAAATCGCATAATTTGAACACTGAACAGATTCATAGTATACCGGAGGTGATTCAAGGCTGAGTCTCGTACTGTCAACGGAGGTGGTCGGCCTTGCTTGTGCATTGAGTGTATCAAATCTGAGAGTGTTGCTTCGTATACCGATCAACTCCAATTCCTCAAGTTGTGGAGCACTGGCGAAAATGCTGTGAAATACCAAGTGGACTGAGAATGGTAAGGCCAAAGTCATCAAATTGGGAATATTGGCTAGAAACTTAACCAGGTTGCGATTTATCAGGAAATGTCTGCGAAGTGGTGGCATATCGATTCGTCGAAGAGAAGCACCAAAGCGGCCACACAGACCTAAGTAGTTGGCTTGTTCGGTAATAAGCCTTGGCGTCGGGTCACAAGTAACGATAACAGGCTTCAATGTATACATAAAACTATTGGACAGCGAAGGTTCCATGGTTCTGTACAGAAGGATGTTTCATGCGCCAGCTACTATCAATGGCAGTGACATTCGGTATCCCTCTTTGACTCCAAAGAAGGCAAGCGATATATACACTGTCATAAGAGACGTTCTGGTAAGCATCCTCAACGCCTGTGCACATCTACGAACACTACACATGCTGTATGACAGTAACCAATTCCTAGAGTAAATGTACCAGACAAGATCAGAGCTGCACATCAATGCTTTGCAGACAATCTATATCTCATTTGATGTAGTTAATAGAGTCATGAGAGATAGAGAGCTCAGGACTATCTTCTACCACTGTCAAGAATCACTCAAACATCCTTCAACATCAACAAAGACACGGTTATGCGCGATATCCCAGGCAACATGGACTTAAGCCCTCCCTTCTCTCACTTTGCGTACGAGGAATATCAGGCCATTCTCCACCTTCGCCTTACACTTGACCGCTCCTCTCATGTTGTACTTTATCCTGGCCTATGTGCATTCCAAGTCTTTGCTTGCATTCAACAGGGCATCTGGTCTACCCACTACTGCCACGTTTTCCGACACTCTCCTTTTAACCCGTCCAATGTCCATCGTGCTTTGCACTGTCTCGACTCCCAACTCTCAATTGACACTCTCATTTAAGTTTTCTTTTATGTCCTATAGTCTTTCTCTCCTCTCCCACTGTTGGTGAAGTTTTAAGGACTTTAAATAAAATCAGAAGAGCAATCTTCCTTGTGACAACATGTTGTGGAGAGACTCGATGGAGAATCTGATGTCGAGAAATATGCGCTTTCAGAAACAGTGATGATTGATGAGAGCCACTTGAATATTGGTCATTCTGGACAACCATAATGTGCTAGAAAGGCTTTCAGGGCAAATACATTTACACAAAGGCCATTATGGATCAAGCATTTAGAATTTGGCAAAGCATTTTGTATAGTGCTCTGTGTTTGCCCTGCGTGGCAGCTATGTTTCATGTAGTAAAAAACGTTGTAGGCATCTAATTAACTTTTAAACGCTCAACCTCTCTCTTCTGCAATGCAAATCATAACGTATGTAAATCAAGCAAGCAACATTTTATTCATGCGTTAAAGTCAATGTGAAAGTATTGATGGTAGTTGCGTCTCGTTCCACTAAAAAGATGCAAATTCAGCAAGCCATCTGCAGAGACGAGCAGGATGTAAACACCAACAGGCAATTGATTGACAGCAATAAATCTATCAGCTAATCTGTAGTACATGGCACGACACACTGCGGTTTCTACAATAATTGCTGCTTCGCCAGTGCCAATGAAGTCAGTATCCAGATGCAGTATGTCCATGCGAAGTTGTCCAAAGTCGAGGATTGGCGTCTGAACATTACAACGAGCAATTGTAGAATTCTCTACTCTGGGAAAGCAGCTGACTGTGCCAGGTAGAATCAAGTCGACTTGAGAATGGTCTTGAATGGCAAATTGGGTAATTCTGACAATCACTGGCGAATCTAATAGCATAGTGTTGACCGCTGCGTGGTTATCGGTCTCTCCAATGAACGTAATGTTGCCAAGTTGAAGTAAATGTTGGCTGATAAAGTCCATGAGTTCAACACTGATCAGACTCACACTGAACCGGAAGTTGCTTAAAGCCGAGTTTCTGACAACTGGCAACTGAGATCGTCGGCCTCGTACAGTGAGTACATCAAATTTGAGCATGGGGCCTCGTGGACCCACTAATTCCAATTCTTCGAGCTGTGGAGCACTGGCAAGGATGCTGTTAAATACCACGTAGACTGCGAATGGCAGAGTCAAAGACCTCAAGTTGGGGAATTTGGATAAACGCTGAAGCCCGTTGTAGGTTGCTATAGGATAACCGAGAAGTTGTGGCATATGGAGCCGTTGAAGAGAAGCGCGATGACAATAGCAGTTGTCCCAGTAATGGAATTGTTCGAGACCCCATGGCAATGGATCAGCAGAAATACTCTGGATTGCATTTTGTGAGTCATGCCAGATGTTGTAGAGGCACGGTCGCAAATCATCCCAGAGGATTCTAACAAAGTGCACTGTTTCAAGGGACCACATTCTATATATTATGTAGATCATGATCTCTTCTCGGAACGTATTTGTGTTCTTGTGAAACTCGATATGACGGAAATTTGACTCTGGCGAATATGGATTATTGCGAAGGTGCGCTAGAAAATCGTCCGCTCTTTGGCGGTCTCGAAGAATGATAGTGCTGTTGGCATGGTACTGTCTTCGAATAATAGATCGAAGCTGGCGGTTTGGCACTTGCATCATGGCCAACAGAGCATCATAGGAAAGCCTTGACAAAATCATTAGGAGAAGTTCCTGAGGGAGGCTTCCAAGTGGCATGTTTGGAAATAAAAAGCAAGTGCTGGGAGAGAGTATAAGGTACGAAAAAAAAAGATGAAATGATGATCAATACTGAATAAAACGAGTCTCTTTTATATGCGAGCAACAGTGTGCATTGCTGTCAATTCATTATTAACAATATTATGATGAAAGCAGGATTTGACAATGAATATATAAAGGAGGCAGGTGGAATCTGACAAGGAGTATATAAAGGAAGCAGGATTTGATAATGAGTATGCACAAATGAAATCCAATGCTCATCATTCAGAATGATCCCTACCAAGATTATATACATGAGTAGATTTCTACCATCCCCATTAATAGCATTATCAGCATGTAGTGGTATACATCCATAATAGTTTCGGATCAGCATTTCAAACACTCGTCATTGATTGGGTGTACGACCTATTGACAAATCAAGGGGCAGGAAGTCTTGTATATGTAGTAGTATAAAAGTGTCCTGATGAGCAAAACTACCGCATTCTTTGTCTGTGCTCTCCACATCAAGCCTATAGTGTATGTCGGATTCCGCCCCCACACATCCAATTATCTAATCAAGGGGGGTATCTCTCTACATTGATTGGCTTTGACACACATTATGTGCTATTAGTTAGTAGTAGATCCGGAGCTCAATAAAAGCCCCTCTTTTTTTCGAGAATAAATTCTTCACTTTTTTCTTCTCTTCTCTTTCACTTTCTTGCATTAATCACCACCGAAGGAAACATGGCATTTTCATCCGCACTTGTACTCACAGATTTAAACGACTACATTGCTCCTTCTCAAGCATGTATCAAGCCTGTGGAAGTAGAGAAATCAGACAACAAAGGGCCTGTAAGTAAGAGTGTCTGTCAAACGCACACACTGGACCATTGACTAATACACACACACACATGCTGTGCAGAGCGAGATCAAGGTAGATGGAGAAGGCGCTTACTATGAAATCTCTCAAGACGGTGGAGAGGAGAAGCTTGAATCAGCATCCATTACACTGAATGATTGCTTGGCTTGCAGGTAAAGTGGATGACAAATCAAAAGCACCATTGAATCTCATGGAATGAACATTTAGTGGCTGCGTCACATCGGCTGAAAGCGTCTTGATCTCGATGCAATCGCAGGACGAGCTGTTCAAGATATTGCAAGACAACAAGCTCGCCATTGAACAGAACCAACCACACAACCACCGCACCATTGTCATTTCCATCAGCCCCCAATCGCGAGCCTCACTGGCCGCTAAATACCAATTGACACCTCTGCAAGTGCACCGCAAATTGGTGTATTTTTTCAAGCACTTTTTGGGCGCTCACCATGTCTTTGATACAGCATTCACACAGGATTTGTCGTTGGTCGAGTCAGCCAGAGAGTTTGTGGATCGGTTCAAGCGATACATGCAAAATGGAGGTGAGGCATTGGAGGCAGCCATGCAGCAGGCGGATAGAGAGAAGCAGGCGCAAGCTGAGGAGGGGAAGCCCAAGGTGAGAGCAAGAAGAGCCAGAGCCAACAAGGCTAGTGAGGGTGCTGCTGCCACGCCTGTCAATCAAGATGTGCCCATGCTAGCCTCCTCCTGTCCCGGCTGGGTGTGCTACGCTGAAAAGACGCACGGCGAAGTGCTGCCCTACATTACAGCTGCGAAATCGCCTCAACAAATGATGGGATCGCTTGTCAAGGATTACTTTGCAAAGAAATCTGGATTAACGTAAGTGTGTGTGTGTTTCTCTTTTTGGAATTGCAACTAATCAACTCACCCACCCACACAGCCCAGATCAAATATACCACGTTTCTATCATGCCATGCTACGATAAAAAGCTGGAAGCAAGTCGACCTGATTTCTTTCTGGAGCAATACAACACCAGAGAAGTGGATTGTGTCTTGACCACCAGCGAGATTGACAAGATGCTGATTGAACAAAACCTGGATTTCCGACACATGACAGAAAGCCCCATTGACGACATGTTCAACAAGGTGGGCATCGATCCTGCAACTCAGATCGAGACTGTGTACGGTGTATCTGGTTCTTCATCAGGAGGCGGTCTGGAGTACATTTTTGCCACGGCTGCCAGAGAGCTCTTCAACATACACAACGTGCCCAACGATCCACTCAACATGGCATCCGCCAATGTCATTGTCAAGACGGGTAAGAATGCCGATGTCAAGGAATACTCGCTCGTGGCAGAGGATGGACGCATATTGCTGCGATTTGCAACCGCGTACGGGTTCCGTAACATTCAAAATGTGGTGCGAAAAATCAAGAGTGGCAACTCCAACTACCACTACATTGAGGTCATGGCATGTCCTGGTGGCTGCGCTAATGGCGGAGGCCAGTTACCCGCTGCTGTGGATAGTGAGCAAGTGGTGAATGCCAAAGATTGGGTGGGTCATGTTGAGAACATTTACCGGTCTTCGCAGGGTGTCAAGCCAGAGGACAATGAGATTATCAAGGCCTTGTACAAGTAAGTGTAGTATGCGCGCGCGTGTGTGTGTGTGGATTGTTGTAGATGGGATGACTCATTCTCTTTTCTTGTTGTTGCCATAGTGAATGGATTGTGGATTCATCCAGCGAAAGAGCACATCAGCTTTTGCGTACACAGTATCATGCAGTAACTCAAAACCTGGGCAACCCATTAGCAACCAAGTGGTAGGATAGATTTTTTTTTCTTATTGTTTAGAGAATAAATCATAGATGCCCAAGAGAGGGAAGGATTCTGTACAGCAAACACGTCATATTCAAAGAAAGGAGGAGGATTTAAATGCAAGTGCTGCTACTATCAACCATTTTTCATGGACAAAACTGTTTTATTTCTTAAATTTTGGACATGACGCACATGAAACACCCACTTTGTCCAGCCTTTTTGCGCTCCTTCACTGAGAGTTGGCTGGAGCGGAGACGGAGGGCAGTAAACCCCTTTACCTGGGCACGGTGTTACAAATGAGATAGTGGGAGTTTCAATAGTAGAGCGGAAAAGTTCCAGGGAGATTTGAGGTATCAATAAAAAGGTTGATTTATACGATGATAGTTACAATCAGAGAGATCAAAAGCGTATAATAGACAGTTAACCAAAGGGAAATATTCGATTATTCACTTAAAAGGGATGAATAGATATAGTACAACGAGACAGCTACCAATACATGGAAGTATTCAGGTTGTTAACAGTGTTATAAATTGATAAGACAGTAATCCGTAAGGAAAATATTCTTATATATGAAGTTAAATAGAACAGATAAGATAGTTATCCTTATAGGAGAGTACTCTTAGTCTGTATAAACAGTAGCAGTATTGACAGTGATCCGTTGAGGAAAGTATTCAATTACTGATAGCAAAATAAAGCAGAGATGATAGTTATCTTTTTAAATATAAGAAAGTATTCAGATCTGAAGGTTACTTGAGTGGATAGTCTCTTTTACAAGTATTCCAATGTCAAAATGAGGTAGCTAGACTTATATATATATTGCTAAGCAAGAGCTGAAGAAAAGTATTTATTTTACAAATGAATTGATCATTTTTATAGTTAATGGAGGGAGTGGTGTAACGAGAAAAAAAGGGGAGCCTCTAATGCAATCAGGGGTACTACACCGACGATGGTGATTATACCGCGTTCGTCAAATGTTGTTTCCGTTTATAGGTTTATAAGCAAGCATGACTGGCTGCTAGGTTAATATAATCAGATAGGATGAGCTAATGTGTTGTGTTTTGTTTTGTAAGATATAAAAAATCTAAAGAATGAAAAGTTTTCACCAACATTTATTATATACAAGTACTACTACACTTTGAAGGGCGCCATAATGATGGCGGCGGGGCGGTATCTGGGGACCGTTCATTCCAGATCAATCCAGTGCAACACACGATGGATGTCAACTGCAAATGCAGCATTGCATAGATAAGCCAATACATGATAATACATGTCAACACTCCTCTGTTTTATTATTCTATGATACAAGACTTTTGATGGTACACTTTTATTTTGAAGAAGAACCTCTAAAATTTGCCTTTAATTGCTTCATAAACTCTTTTCCTTCTGTAATGATGTCCACATAGGGATGTTCAATAGGCACCCATTCCACTGTCCATTGCTCTCCTTCCTTAAAATTTATAATTTCATTCCAATCCTCAAACAAAGGCTTGTTGTCCAGCGAGATTTGACGACCTTGTTTGGTGGTGATCTTGGTGACGCGTCTTGTTTGATAGGACGCGACAATGTGGATGCGTTCTGCTAGGTCTTTGCCCGTATCCGTGGGATGAATGCGGATCCATACGCGTTGACCTGGGTTGATACTAGACACGGTAATATGACGGTCATCATCGGATGCTATATATCCCACCATCATTATTGTCAGTATTACATGATACTACAAATGCTTTGAAAGACCAATAAAAACACTTACTAGCAGATGGAGGTAGTTTTGGCAAGGACTTGTTGGCTAATTGATCGCCTTCTTTAAAGTATCCGTAATCCGTAGCAGGAACAACTAGAGCGATTTTAGTAATCCAATGCGCATCACAACGCTATACAACTTACTTCCTTGCTTTTTAAAGTATGGATTAGCTTGCTGCGATTGAGAAGCACCAGCAGGAGGAGCACCTGCCTTTAACATGTTGGTCGGATACACTTTGCTCTGTTCGTCTTGTGGTAGATCCATTTCAATCAAGGGTGTTGATTGAGGGCGATGGTAATAAGAGTGTTGTTGTTGCGAAGGAGGCGCTGGTGATGGCGAATAAAACAAAGGTGCTGGTGTAGCTGCTACCATCGTAGACGACGAGGAAGAAGGCAAATAGGATCCCATGGAGGGTCGATGCATGTGAGGTGTGATGGGTCTATGTTCAATCTCTTGGCTCTCCTTTTCGACATGTTGACGAGGCGTGTTGTCTTGCTCTGTTTTATCTTGCTTTGGCTTTCTCTTTTGTACAGTGATCTTTTCTTTTTCGTCGTCGTCGCTGTCGTCGTCTTGCTCAGCACTAGTGGTAATTGGTGATGTTGTGGTTGCAGTAGTAGTAGTAGCAGCAGGGACGATGGTGGGGTCCAAAATTTGAATAGTAGGTGTCAATGTGGTCACCACACTGCTGGCTCTTTTTTTTCTGAAATCGCCCACCACGGTAGCACTGGTCGCTTTGGATCCTTTGGGCACATGCACTGCAAAATCGTCATCAAATGGATCAATAGCAGTGTCCTCCCAATCCTCCTCCTCTTCATCGTCTTCTTCTTGCTCTTTTTTCTCTTGGTGATCTGAATGGCCCTCCAGTTTCTTTTCTTCTTGTACCTTTTCCCCTGAATGATAAACCATGTCTGAATAATCAATAGCTGATTCCTTGTCATCCTCGTCCTCTCTGTCGACAGCAGCAGTGTTGGATGCCATTGGTGTTGGTGGGCGATGATGAGGTGTCTTTGTGGGTCTCACAATATCCCAATCGTCGTCATCATCATCGTCGTCGTTATCATCCTCTGCGTCAAAGCCCAACAAATCCTGATTCGTATTATTCTGTTTCTGAGGTTGTTGGTGTCCTTCATCTGGTTTGAGCGATATAGTAGAAGTAGACAATGCAGGTTCATCCTGATTTTTGTAGTAAGGATTGGTAGGCGCTAATGTAGCTTTTTGCTGCGCTTGTGGCTGTGGTTTTGCGGTAACATGGCTGCTGCTGCTGGATAAAGACGAGGAGGCAAATACAGGCATAGGAGGTAGCTGGAATCCACTGCTGCTGCCAGCAGAAACCAAGGGCGGCTTCACGGATGCGTACGATTGTGATACTGGTGCTGGTGCTGGTGGCGTAGCTTGGTATACGGAATTGAAGGAATAGGAAGATTGCTGAGCAGATGGACTTTGTTGCTGCTGCTGCTGTGATGGTTGAGCATAATTGGCTTGTTGGTGGTATATAGTACCGTTCGTATTCAAGGGTAACGCTATAGCAGGAGAGGATGTACTCTGACGCATAGGTTGATACGGGTAATGTGGTTGCTGCTGCTGCTGAGGAGGGAAATACGAAGCATTGGCATCATGTTGCTGTGGATTTGAAGGTGCCACTGGTATCAAAGCAGGTGGATGATAATGCTGAGAAGTAGGCTCCGATAATGGTAATACAATGGGATCTGAATGATGCGGCGCATATGGAGGTGGTTGATACGAAGCACTTTGAGCAGGACTCGTGACACTGGGTGGATGATTGTTATATGACGAAGGTGCAGAATGATTCGAAATGGACTGAAAGTGTACTGGATTTACATCGGCAGGCATGGGCATCTCCATACGATTTATGATGGGCTGTGTGGATGCAGGACGACTCGTATTGATGGGTTGTGGTTGAACGGTTACTGGCGCAGGTCGAGATGATGATGCGATGCCGTTGCCATTGGCGCTTGTCGGTGTCTTATTGCCATGGTGAAATGTAGCAGAGGATGCGCTAGTACTCTGGTTCGCTGTCGTCGTCGTATTGGTATCCAATGCTTTCAAGGGCGTGATTGCAGGTGTCATCTTGGGTGTCTTTTGGTAAAAAACAGAACTGGGACATGGAGCAGGTGAAGACAAGGCAAATTGAAGTTCTGGCTTGTACCTCTCATTGTTGGACAGGTAGGATTTCACAGGCTTCTTATTGCTGGTGTTTTGATCTCTTGGTGGTAGCGCAGGCTGTGAATGCGTATTGTTGGAAGACGACATGCTATACAGTG
Organism: Mucor lusitanicus; assembly: GCA_010203745.1. Lineage (NCBI taxonomy): Eukaryota > Fungi > Mucoromycota > Mucoromycetes > Mucorales > Mucoraceae > Mucor > Mucor lusitanicus. The sequence goes on along the minus strand of JAAECE010000006.1, from coordinate 3,133,667 downwards.
GCTTGGTTGCAAAGGTTGATGTGGATGATGTAGAGGCAGTGGTTGGTAATGACTGCGTAGAGTAATTGGAGGATGAAGCAGCATGATTAGAGACTTGGGTGCATTGTAGCTAAACATCAGTAACAGCGAGATACATTGACATTTAACTATACTTACCAGAATTATACGCTCTTGGTTTCGTTGGTAATGGAGGAGGACTGTTGGCATGGTTACTGCTGCTATTGTCTGTAGTAAAAGGAGAAGAAGAAGAAGAAGAAGACTCCTGCTCTAATTGTGCCTGCAATTCCTTTGCGATCGCTTCATCGTTCAATTCTTGCTCCCGTCGACGAGTGATTTCATTTTCCCATTCCTTGTCGGCTTCTTCTTGCAGTTTCTTGACAAGCTTGATTGATTTGTGCTCTTTTCTGGTATCAAACAAATGTCTCATTATCAGTTGTGTATATAGGTAAAAAGTAGAGAAAAGAAAAAGGAAAGCAGAAAAAAGAGAGAGCCAAGATAGTTATAAATAGAGAGATGAGCTCGGGGTTTGTTTGGTTGCACTGCTTGATCAGTTACACATCCATCAGACACACACATCAAGACATTGCTAGAGTGTATAGCATATAATACACCTCTTGGCAAAGCACTTTATGTATAAATTTAGGCTAGAATCACACAGCATAATCCTATAAGATCAGCATGGAATAGCTTACATTCTTGGCAAAATAGCATCCGTTTTCCTTTCATGCTGTTTAATAGGCGAGTGAGGATAATAGATCAAGCGTTTCTTAACCAAGCCCTAAAGCCACACATTTAGCGGAGCGTGTGCATGTGTCATGCCCTTTCTTTTTCTTTTTACCTTACAGCAATGCCCATCACTAGAAAAGAAAAGCAACTGCTGGATTCGCAGCGAGAGATAGAATGGATCAAGCGGCAAATTGAGCAGATTGAGCAGGAAGAGAGAGCGAATCAAGAAGCGCATAAATACGTGATACCACAAGACGCCACAGAAGAGCATGTAACAGAAAGCATCCAAGAAACAAAAGCCAAGATTGACGAACTCAAGAGCGAGTACGACATGCTTTGCCAGTTCAACAAGAGCAAAGAAGCACTTGCCAAGGCCGTCGACCATCAGCACTTTACACTGAGTGCGCTCTATCCCAGGCAATCAGACCACGAGTCGATGGAAATCAAAAAGGCCACAGAAGAGCAAATCAACACACGGGACGAACACGTTGTGCAGTTTATGAAGACTTTGAAAAAGCTCAACAAGAGGCAAAAGGAGCTGACAGAGATACAGCAAAAAATCATGCGACAACATGAGAAAAACAAGGATATATCGGCCAAAGTAGACACTTTGAGATCCAATAAGCGAAAACAGAATGCGAACCCTGAAGCCACAGAGTTGCTGCAAGCGTAAGATGTTGATCAGGAGGAGTAGGGGCGGCCATGTAGTTTTATTGACATGATTCAATCCATCGCGTATAGGATGAATGCAAAGAGGGATCAAATCTCACTGATACGAGGCGTTCTCAATGTAAGTATTACAATAGCTCGAGTAAAAAGAAACAACTTGACGCTTTTTTATTATTATAAAAGGGTATCATACTGGAAAGTGGTATTGCTTGGGATGAAGATGAACGTTGGTTAAATACAATGCTTCGTATAGGAGAGACTCTACCAACGTTTTGAAAAAAAGGATGTGTGTAAATATAAAGTATATAGGAGTAGTATATAATAATAATAATAAATAATAAGTGTGAAATATGAAATGCATGTAATATTAGAGTGGTGGTGTTGATTGTTGTAGACGAATCCAGCGTCTAAGCTTTGGCAATAGGAGATGTCGAATGGGGTTCAGGAGTATGTGGCCCTGTCGATAAGGAAGTATCGGATAAATAGACATCCTCCTCCTCCTCCTCGTTGTGTATTTGATAATGACTAGGTAATGTTGCTTTTCCAATCTGATCTGGATCCAGACCTAAATCATCCATGACAACGGGTAATGCGCCCATGCTATTATATTACATGTGCCGTCAGTAGCAAGATCAAATCACCATCATCTATAAAACTTACCGAGAATAAAACATTTGAAGCCTCAATCGAATGTTTTCTGTATACAAATCTTCAATGGACCTATCCGAGTACAAGCCCATTTGGATATTTCGTATAAACACAAAGAACTCGCAAACGGCTACCAATCGATCTCGGCAATACTGGTCAATAGGTAACCAATGTTCATTTTCGTCCAACCTGAACCGATAATTGAGCACAACGGATTGATGATTGCCAGGGTCAGCAGGTCTTGCACATGCCGAACATGCGTTGGAGACAATCATGCTGTTTTTAGTGTGCGTACTGGTACTAGTCGATGGGCTAGTACTGCTGGTAAATCTTCCCCACAAGGGCTTGCTGCTCTGCTGCTGCTGTGGTGGTGCTGCATTTACGTTGAATGAAGTGACATGTTCAATGAAACACGGTTGTCGAGACAAGTAATCAATCATCTTTTTGATGGAGAGCTTGGATTGAGGGCCAAACCGAAGACAGGGCTCAATGTCTTCGGCTAGACAATGCTTCATAAAAGGCGTTTGGTTCAATTTCTTGGGCGACAAGAGCTGCTTGGAGGAGGCGATGGTGTATTCTTGAAACAGTTGCAATTGCACACCATCCAGGGTCGATGGCTCCTTTTTGATGGCATGATTGGAAGTGGAAGGTGTGGGCGGCATCGAGATGGTTCTTTGCTGTTGTTGCTGCTGCTGCTGCTGCTGTGTGTATTTGAGCGCATGATTGGCACTGGCACGTTTCAAACCATGCAATTCTTGTAAATCCATCTGTGCGCGCATATTAGAGCAACTCTTCTTTTTCTTTGCAACATGCTGTGCTGTCGACGACACGGTTTCATCATCGGCAGTTGTCAGTTTGAGCCGCAACTCGTGTAGTTGTGTTTGTTCCGCCAAGAGATGTTCCTGAGTCTGTCTCAATTCGTTTTCCACCTGCCAACGTGCTCTCTTTTCAATGGCAACCATGGCATTGGCTTCTTCAAACAGCTTTCTACTGAGCTCTTCCAATTCGTGCTCGACCATGTCCTTTTCATGCTGCACATTGCCCACTCGCTCGATTTCAGCAACATATTTCTGATTCAAGGTCTGTAGATCCAATTCCATGCGCTGTAGTTGATGGTTTTTCGAATCCAGTTCTTGTCGTAGTGATAGAATGAGTTCATCTGAATGACAGTGATGGCAAGTCATTTTTTTTTTTTTGTGGAAAAGAGAAGGAAAGAAAGAAGAAAGAATGTTGTATCACACAACACCTTTTTATATGTGATTTTTAATAGTAATAGAAACTTGAATCAAAATTTTCGGGGACACACATGTTTTTTAAGGAGATGCTCAATTTGGCACAAGGAAAAAGGCACACAAAGTTTAATAAAAGATCATCATCACCATCATTATACCCAGTGGTATTATACTCTAGTGATGGTGCTTAATGAACAGTTTAATGTTACGCTGAATAGAAATTAATCATGGTGACACATGCACACATTGAATGTCATTTAGTGCAAAATCACATTCATATAAGGCTGTTGCTCTGCCCCCCTTTTTTTCATATTATATAATTCTCCATTCAATTGCAAAATCAAGGATCCAATGTCATTGAATTACATGCCAAATAAAAAAAAAAAGTATATGTCATGGTCCGCAAATGTGTGTATGTGATGGACAGCCGAATTAGATGTCAAATGTCACTATAGAAGCCAGCTAATTAGTTCTATTTCTAGAACCCTCATCCGTCGTCATGATCGAGAACATGCACATCAAAGAGGAGAGACAGACTTTACAAACAATGCAAGCAAGAAATCATAAAATAAAGGGGGGCTACGTAAAAGATGTATTGTCCTCAATTCATATGTTGACCATTGCCATCTGGCTTTTCCATCGGCATCTGCTGGCTGGATGATCAAATTACTGCTGTCGACTGAAGGTTTTGTTACATCATTGTTGCTCTTGACCATAAATTGATGCGGTGGATCCATCTTTCCCAGTATATACATCCATCATGTCGTGGTCTTTGCTAACTGTATCAACGTCATGATGATGATTTGATAGTAGTACTGATGACCTAAAAGTACTATTTTTCTGTTGCTGCTGCCTTGTTGTATGATGTTCGTCGTATAATGATGAAAATACACATGACAATTAATAGCACTCCCTGAAATTTCATGAATTTTCACTATTTAATGCATAGGTTGAGCCAACTCGCCACATAACACAATGCGAAGAAGTTTTAGGAAGGAATATACGTATAACAGGTTTAATACGGACCACCTAAAATATCCTTAGGGACCAACAAGTCTGGGCAAATTTTTACGTGCGGACCGCCTGAAGAATGAGCTACCTGCGTGCTTAGAGTCTACTACTATTTAATCAGATAAAATCACTGATTTATGATATAGATGCCTTTCTTTCTCTATCTTTCTTGAACAAGAAACACAGATAGGTATAGTATAACACCTCAATTCAATGGTCTTTTGAGTATTCAATATGACAAGTGGCTCTAACGTCTGGGTAGCTTAGATTAGGTGGTCCCTAAGGGAATGTTTAGGTGGTCCTGTTATCACTTATGGGATTGGAACATAGAGATGACCAGACAGTCCAAATGATTTACGACATTGCCAGAAACGCTCTGAGGAATGAAATTAGAGGCGAAGAAACGACGCAGAATGCCCTAATAGACATGTGCAGAAACAATGAGGAACAGTACAGAAGAATAATCCAGGCTGCAGAAAATAGCGGCAACCTTGAAATCATTACAACATACGCCAGAGATGGTATTGTCTACAACAAAACTTTCGTGAACAGGTTCACGCAGCCCCTTCAATCAACAATGCCAGAGCCACCTAGCTTGACTTTATCAGGGGAACCAAGCAGCAGCATCACTGGCCAAAGCCCCAACCCTCTCAGAGAAATTGCCTCCAGCAGACTATCAGACATGGGGTATGCGAAACAGTATTATAATGACTACATGAAAGATCACAATCGAATCAAGTGGACAGATTGCTACAACGATGGTCTCAAGCTTGGTTTTTTCAAGTCATATAAGAATGCTACAAGTTTAAAGAATACGTACAACGCCCAAAAAGACACAAACTAACTGATTTTCTGATAAAAACAATTTACTATGCATTATCAGTTTATACCATGTTCATCACTTTTGAAATATTCAATAAAATAGCTACAAAGCTTGGTAGAGCCATCTTCTCATGCGACATCACGTATAGTTTTACGTTGTTAAATAAAAATCCTGTCATTGAATATGATACTGTATAGTAGCAGTAGCAGTAGAAAATCATCACGTTTTATTCTTCTTGGCTACTCTCTGATACTCCTCTTCATCCAGCACTTTTCCAGAAGCATCTCTTTTGATTGTGCTTGGCCCTCGATCCTTGATGTAATCGGATTTATGTCTCCAGCAAAACTCCTTGTCCTTTTTCTCTCCTTTTGAGTAATTGTATTGAATCAAATCGTACAGATACTTGTAGTAAAACAAAAGATTGTCGTAGCGCCCATCGTACAGCTGCCCCTCTTTCAATTCGTAAGCTTGCGCATATTCCACGTAGAGATAGTAAATGGCCTCAATGGTGGATAGATAGTTGATACTGAGGTTTTGAAATCTCCAAAAGTAGGTCAGTCGTGGCTCGATGGTCACTCGCTGCACTTTTTGTAGTATGGGTGTGGTGCGCACCATCTTTTGTGCTTGTCTCCATGTGCCATCAATCACAATCATATGGTCGAATGAATCTCGAGGAATTTCGCTTAGTTTTTTGGCGTCCTACGCAAAGGGATTAATCCATGTTCGCATCGATTACACTGACCACCTACTGGACCAGGAAATAGCATGAGCACTCGTTCAGGTTGACTGTATTCCGGCATCTTTTTCCAATTGTATACACCCACATCTTGATCAGCCACCACTCTGGCATGAAGTGCTGTTGTTTTTCCATCTGCTTCTTTTTCATGCTTGATGCTACCAGGGTGAATGAGCTGCTGCTGCGGTTATAGCGTTGTGTATAAGCATACTTACATGTCGATGGTCACTGGTAATTTGACAAATGGCACTTGAGATCTATCCATGCCTATCACTGTAAAACAGTTGTAGCAATAGTGCTTCATGTTTTTGTGGCATGTTGGACATTTTTCTCGGTGTAGCATATCGTAGAGGACTGTATCGTCTTGTATCTTCAAGTCTTTAAAGGGCGATTTCTCTCGCACTTCCTTTAAATCTTCTGCTGAAAGTTGATTTGACATATTTGTGGATGCTTGAAAATGATGGACAGGTGAAAAAGAAAAATATTTTATTATTTGCCATCATGCTGAGAGTTAAATATGATGATCAAAAATCTGGATCAGGAAATGTTCCCTGGATGGAGACATTTGTGATAAAAAAATGTTGATGCATCGGCTGCTACTGCTTGTTTGAATTTAATACAAAAATACAGGGGTCTTTTTATTATATATTCTCGATTAGGATTATGCCTTAAGCAACATGTACAAGGTGAGAATTTAGCATAATCGTTGAAAATGTCAAAATGTCGCCTATAAAGGTCTCACAAAACAAAGTTTCAGGGGCTGTCCTGGATTGATAGCAAGATTTTGATCTAATGATACTAGCAGATGCTCGCTTACGCTCTCATCATGCTTCGCCCTCTGGGGGTATTTATTCTATTTGGTTTATGGAGTAATTAAGAGAGTACATTCACAAATCTGCATAATACACCTCAACTACATAGTAAATCTACGCCCTTTTAATGAGCCTAGAATTCGATACTACGCTGTTCTGTTATATGTGCAATTGTAGACCAACAGATCAGACATTCATAGGCACATTGCTGAGTGAGCAGCCTTAAAATGTAATTGCCACTGTAAGAATAGCAATTTAAATCGTTTGTACCTTGTCTAATAATATGTGCCTAAGTAAAAGTCGTCGTTTTCGCATTCAAAAACGCGATCGTTTGAGTTTTGATTCAAGACCATGAGGGGTGCCTCATGGTTTTGAGGCGATTTTGGGCCATGTTTTTTTCGATTCCCAAAAAGTCGAGCAAAGGTATCAGGCAATCTGTTGCTAGTGCACTTGTACTATATAGATTCCTAGTCATAGTTATGTACTCTCCTTCTAATTCAAAAATCATCACTCCATAATGAGATTTTTGTCTAAAAAAAGTACTTTTATTTGATTGTACCTTCGTAGCAATATCACAAACATGTGCCTACCAATGAGTTACCAACGTCCATTACGTTAATAAGGGGGTTATGGATGTTTTAAACATGAAACATTATCACTGAGTTCTTTCTTGGAGTTTTGACATGTACGTCTAAAGTTTGATCCGAGAATTTGAACAGCTTTCTGTTATCTAGATTTCTCAGGATAGTCAAATATACACTTTACCACGCTTTCTGCATAGACATTCAAAAGCTTAAACGGCGTCGCTGATACACTACACCTTCTATGAATGATTTCAAGGCATCAGAAAGCAAAATGTGTACTCAATTAGCATCCATTCTTGCTCAACTTGTGCAAATTACTACCCTTACACTGCCTACAAATCCAGCAGCAGCAGGACAAACCTTCTGCCCTTAAATGGTGATATCAAGGCAAGATGTAAGCGTCGTTTCTACGAATAAAGAACGGCTTCAAGCAGGGTTTCAGTTATGAATCCGCATTCTCTTTCATGTTGCGTTATTAAAGGGGGCGAGTCTTCTTCTTGTACATGGCATGCTCTTTTTTTTTTTTCCCCCAATTCTCTTCTTTGCATTCCTAACAAAACAACAACATGTCGAGTATTACTGATAGTACGAAAATTCAGGACAACGACTTTGAGAAAGACAAGGTATTGGCCAATTTAGACGTTACTACTGAAATTGTATATGATGACAATGAGATTCGACCAGAGGACACTTCCAATTTGCGCCGAGTAGCGCAGAGTTTGCCTTTGGCAGCTGGATTTATCTTGATTAATGAATTTTGGTAATACTGAAAGGAAATTGCATTGAAAACTCATTTTTTTCCCTAATCATCATCTTTCATTCTAGTGAAAGGTACAAGTAGCAGCCCCGTCTTATTGCTAAAAATTAACGTCATCATCTCAAATTGCTCACACTACACATATCTCCATAACATACTGTTAGATTTGCATATTATGGCGGTTCAACACCATTCCAAAACTACGTGCAATATGGGCCAGATGATCCACAACAAGCTGGTGCACTGGGAAAAGGACAATCCACTGCCACAGCTTTGCAGACATTTTTCACATTTTTCTGTTATTTCACTCCCATGCTAGGTAAATGCAATATTTGGTACTGTGTATGACTTGTATACAGCAATTAATGCAACAACTTGTACATAATAGGCGCCTTGGTGGCCGATCAATACATTGGTCGTTACAAGACCATTTTGATCTTTTCCTTCATCTACATGATAGGTTGGCTTATTTTGACAACGACCGCTTCTCCACCTGCATTGGCAAAGGGGGCTGGTTTCCCTGGCTATATTGTGTCGTTGATTGTCATTGGCCGTAAGCGAACTGTATCCTTGGACATGCTCATATAAACTAATCTTGTCTGTTACAGTCGGTACAGGTGGTATCAAGGGCATCGTTGCTCCTCTCTGTGCTGATCAGTACCGCCGTACTGAAAATTACTGCAAGAAACTCAAGAACGGTGAAATAGTAATGGTAGACTATGATCTCAGTATCCAACATTTATACAACTAGTAATTATACACACGAATGCTACACACTTCCTAATCCAGTACATGCTCACTGTGCCTTACATGCAACATAGCTTCTACTGGTTCATCAATGTCGGGTCTTTGATTGGAGGCATCATCTGTCCTCTTCTTGAGCTCCATGTTGGCTTCTGGGCAGCCTTCTTGCTACCTACCTGTATGTTTGCCATGTCTATTTGCGTCTTTGTAGCGGGTAGCCGTTTCTACTACAAACCGGGTCCTACAGATTCCGTCATTGTCAAGACATGGAACATTATCAAATTTTCATACCGTCAAAAGAGACTGCCCGAGAACCAAGAAGCCCGCAAAGCCTCCACATCGCCATTGGACTTTGCTAAACGCGACAATGGCTTGCCTGGTGTTGCTGCCTGGGACGATGAGACTCAGAACAAAGCCAACTGGGACGATAGTTTCATTGATGAACTCAAGCAAACCATCATGGCATGCAAAATCTTTGTGCCGCTCTCTATTTACTGGATTTGTTACAACCAGCTATCCAACAACTTGCTCTCGCAAGCGGCACAGATGTATCGTCCTGCTGGATTCCCCAACGATATCATGAATAACTTTGATCCCATTGCGCTAATCATCCTCATTCCCATCTTTGATACCTTCTTTTATCCTCTTTTACGTAGACTCCATATCAATTTTGCTTCTCAGGCACGTATCACAGTGGGCTTCTTCTTTGGTGCTCTCTCCATGGTGTACGCTGCTGTTGTCCAACACTACATTTACATAGACCCCTTGTACATCTCGTCGGGTGGTGCCTCTTCCAACGTCAGTGTCTTTATCCAAATCCCGTGCTACTTTTTGATTGCTGTCTCTGAGATCTTTGCCTCCATTTGCTCCATGGAATATGCGTATACCCATGCTCCTAAATCCATGAAGTCGTTGGTCTCTGCTCTTTCGCTGTGGCCTAATTGCGTGGCCGCGCTCATTTCGCTGGCCATCTCTCCCTCTGCTCATGATCCCAACATGGTGAATGTCTATTCTGGTGTTGCTGCTGGTGCATTTGTCACTGGCATTCTCTATTACTGGATGTTTAGACACTATGACACGATTGATGCAGAGGCTCAGCTTAAAAAGATGCTGGATGAGGACAATAGCTACAATATGCAGCATTTACCCGAATCTGAGGCAGTGGCTATGGCAGAAGCAGAAGCAGAGATTATTCCTAAATAAGTTGATTTCGTGTATATGTATGTATAAAAGTTGGATGAATAAAATATCTGTCTAGATCAAGTTGCGTAAGTCAATTTTAGCTTTTATTGCATTTAAAGGTACATGTAAAAAAAAGGTAGTGATATGTATAACAGGTTAAAAAGATATGTGCGGCATGTATATTGTATGTACATAGTAGAATGTAGCTTTAAATGGCTAAATCCAACAGAGTTTGCTCGATGGGCACAGCATCCTCCTCTTCTTCAAATTCAATATCGTATTGCAATCCAACATGCTTAAACAAATGGCACAGCACCATGGTAAATGATTGAGCCAGGTGGCTCGACAAGACCGAATCCGCCACGATGCAAATATCCACGTAGATGGGTTTGATTCTATCGTCATCACAGCCCTCCACCAACGCCCTCTCCAATGTCTTGTAAAGCTGAACGAAATCATGATGCTTTTCCTTGGATGATGTCTGCAAGAGCTCCACTTCCAATTCAGTAAAGGCAGCTGCAATGCGGTCCAGCGTCTCCTTATGCATCTGAATCCACACAGGTAATTTGCCAGTTGCTGCTGTCGTCGTACGCCATCCTGTCACATGTGCCAGCCATGTTACACCTGCTAAAATTGCCAAACGTGGTAAAGCCACAAAAGCAACGGGATCTAAACTTTGAATTGCGCCAACATCGAGTAACTGTCGATCCATAGCACGATCCAGCGCCAAAGGCAGCAATTGCGTCAAGGCATCGTTAAACAGGACCGGCGAGAGCGGTAGATTGTGGCTCATGTTGCGTTGCAGTAGCTCAGCATCGTGCTTGCCAAAGACCGTCAAGACATAACACTCGTACAGGTGCTTTTCAAATGTGGACCAGCGTTGCTCGAAAGCCGTCAAATAAGGCACCAGTGATTGCATCAAAAGATGGTTTTCGGGGCTCGAGTAGAAGCTTGTAGACGCAGCCGTGTTGGAAAACAACATGCCCAAGAAGCCCAATGTGCTGGCGGTACCAGCCGCGTGTTGATGCTGCTTTTGAATCAAACGATGCACCATGCGACGCAATTGCTCCATAGCGATCCATACATCCGAGGCCAATGGCTTCAATAGGCTTGTAAACTGCTCCAAATGACGTATTTGACACTGTCGATGCAATACTTGTGCCGCAAACCAAATTGGCTCGTTGAACTTTTTGGGTATATCCATGAGGTGTTTGTGCAGAATATGACATGTGTCTAGAAAGATGCGCTGTTGTCGATGTACGTGATCTACGGCATACTCATACGAGTAGGTGTCTTGTTGTTTGATGCTTTGATTCAGCTCCAATGTGCTCTTGACCCACTGCTCATCTATCCATGTGTGTTAGTGGCTATATCCACTTGTCATGACGAAAAAGCTCATCTTACCAGCATGATACAGCAGTGATAAAATGTTTTCTCGTTGCAGCTTAGGCGCCTTTTCGTTTGTCTTCAAGGGAAAGGTCTTTATCGTCATTATACGGGCTAACGTCTCGGGAAACATGGGGTTATTGGTGTCCTGTTGCACAAGCATGGCCTTTTCATCTTGTGGAGCAGCAGTGGCAGCGGTTGTTGGTGGCTCGTTCACAGACTGATAGTCCATGGCTAGCTTGACTGTGTAAATAATGAAGGGATCTAATTGAGTCATGTTTTGAAGAATAGCTATTGAATAGTAAAAAGAAAGAGGAAAAAGAAAGAAAAAAAAAGAAAAGCTGCTTTTGTTGATGTTTATATAGTACACAGCATCTTAATGACAAAACAAAAGTGCATGCATAATAAACTAGACCTTAAAATCATCTCCTTTTTTTATCTATTCCTCTATAATATTCTTATAATTATTGTAAACAACATTTGTTTGGTGCCAAAAGAAGGCGCCCTTCCTTTTTTTTTTGGTATCTACAAGAGTTACCTTCTCCCCTTTTACTTTTTGTTTGGATATATCGATTCCTGTTTAAAATGAAATCTTAACCAAATCCAATGCAAGAATTTCAATATGATTGGTGGAGCGAGATGGAGCGACATCATTGGTAGATGCCAAATCAGATTGGCAAAATTAAGGGGGTGATATTTTAAGATGAAATCAAGCCTTGCATTGAAAAAAAAAAAAGCTCGAGCATCTTGTGGAGAGCCTCATTAAAAAAGTAGAGCCAGTTGTTTGCGTCTGATTGACATCATACACCAAAGATCAGAGATGAAGCATATCTTGATCTAAAGTTCATCTGCACGTTTAGGACACATGTGCACATTTGACAGTGCTGGTACTCATCATCCATTTGATGATGATCTCAAATCACATAAATTCCACTGTCTTTTATGGAGCAAATAGTGGCGCTAAGGGAGCGTATACATGCTTTTTGGCGCTACATAATAGCACTGTTTCGGTATAAGGCTGATTTCAAGCCAATCCATTTGACATTAAATTAAATCATCTCATTCAAATGTAATTGTCGAGATCACGTCAATGAGAAAAGGCTTGCCGCAAAACAACAGTGTGGTAGTCGCTGGCTCGAGTCAAATGTTTATTATTACACACAATTTCAACCATTTGAACAATCTTTTCTTTAAATTTCTCCCTTATAATGAAGAAAATCTGTATAAATAGTACGTATTTTTACTTGATATTTGTACTAAACTGTATCCACAGTTACTTGAAAATAGATCCTTTTCAGTTTAACAAGACTGATTGTATAACTTTTGGCCATCATGAAATCGCGATTTTCATATTCAAGCTAAAGCCCTGAAATTAACATGTTACTATACCAGTGTTTTGCGTAAATAACGATGGTGGAAGAACATTCAAAAGAATTGAAACCCACTTTCAGGGACGCCTTCTGATAGGATACCGCTATCTAGGATCCAGGACATAGATTAGCCATCGCATGACACCACTCACATCTCATTGTTGTAATAAAATACTACGCCGCATTCTTGCTCTATCCCTATAATGTATTGTAAAGCGTATAATACATTATTTGCTCATAATTGATCTATATCCTAAACAGCTACTAGTAAAAGTCTTTTAATTTAATATAAATACGTAAGATATGAGTTGTCAAATCGAAAGAGGTACACTTGTTTGATTAGGATGTGTTTGATTCGGTGTCGTAACAGATGATTTGCACGAAAAATGACGGAAGAAGGTGAACCTGGGTGACTTTTAAAGGGCTGTGGACAAGGATTTTATTAAATAAATGCAAGCAGCGTGAGCTTAACTATTGTTTGGCATTGAATTCTCTATCGAATGGTATAGATGTCATATAAAAGTTTTGACCTTTGTCATAAACCTCCTGCTTGAGGGACACAAAATATCACATTTTGAGCGAATTTATGAAAGGAATGTTTATGTGGTACTCAAAACTGCTAGATCATGGTAGATCTAATGTGCAGCTATCATCGAATCGTATATTTACATTCATGGCCATCCAAATAATGCTGCAAGCAGAAAAAAGAACGACATGCGAATTGGTGGGCGGGAAGACCTACGCATTGCTTATTTGTCAGTATCTTGGCACATTATTAATGTTCCTGAATTGAGTACTTAGAGTACATGTCTTCCGCAAGGTAAACTAGGTCGGGCGTGCTTGACATAAACAAACTTTATTATGGTGTCACTATCCGTGCGTGGGTGTATAATGCCTCCATGAACGTTACCGTGTTCCTCAGTGATGAGCCAAACGAGATTGGTAAAGTGGTTGTTGAATCTGTTTCGATCCTAGTGGTGCACAACCAAATGCTTGTCCATCTTGTGCCTAATGAACGTAGTAGCGGCTACCGCAACATGGATATTGACGGGCTTTTTTACATATGTTCTGTGAACAATAAACCTTCCTGATACAGTGCATGCAGGTCTTGCATCGTTCACAAAGTGGGTAGCCTGATAAGCTTTGTAAAAGCAAGAAAAAACGACACCAAAATCAAAGATCAGACTCGGAGGGCGCTTTATGTCAGTTTTTTTTTTTGTCTGTAATTGTCTCCATTATCCTTCATTATGAATTTGAGGTAGCCTCCACAGGAAACAGTCTTTCACCTCTGCTACGGAGAAGATAGGGACAAGATTGTGCATTGAATTGTTGTAAACCAAAACGTCGTCATTATAAATTACGTCCAGTAATGGTCGTTTGCTAATGTTGTAATTGTTCACATAGAATGGCCATACCAAGAAGAAGTCCACTCTGTATTTCTACTTCCAATGGCAGAGTAATAGATGTTCACAATGTTTCTCAGCTCTCATTTTAGGTAAAGTGGCACCACTCCATTGATTTTCTTTGCATAAATCTGTCTATTACGAGTGGCGCAATAGTCCCCAAAGTGATCATCTCTTACTACTGTATGTAATACCACCGCTTGTCTGGATAATGATCTAAGATGAGCTTGTTAACGCGGTACTCACTTACATTCTAAGAGAAACCTTCACTCGTTACTTTACCTCGACTTCGGTTGGGACTCCATAGGAGCACAATTGTTGTGTCATCTGTTATAGGCCGTTCTTTAGTAGATGGGTCTGTTGTATTTTCATCTAATGTAGTAGATGCATCTGTCATTGGGCAATCCGCAGCAGCAAAAAAATTTACCATAGGTTCATCTGCGGTAGATAGGCTTCAGGTAGGTGCAATACGTAGCTCTTTCATTAAGGGCATTGGAATTCGGTGGTATAGTTGAGCGAAAAAAGAAAAGGAAAGGAAAGAGCATTGATTAAACGATTATATAAAAAACATATTTTACTGATTGTGATAAATTAATGAGGAGATTTATTTAAAACTCTTTTTTTTTTTTTTTTTTTTTAGGATAGTGAATGTATTTGATCATGTTCGATACTTATCATAGTATCGTGTGTAGCTACCTTAAGACATTTGTACCATGAATTATGTATGTTTAATGTTGCTTTTCTCAATTTGATTACGTATTTAGTTTCACGATCAATTCTTTATTTCTCTGAGCTGACTGAAAATTTAAGCCAAGAAAATCGCTTAAAAGCTAGTTTAAACGCCGCAGACTTCGAAAATTTTTGCGAGAGTTTCCCTTTGTTTTTTTTTAGACGGATTTTTAAACACAGCCGAATACTAGTATTAAGCTACGTTATCATCAAAAACCCCTAAAATACCAGAATATGCCTTACTACACACCCCAGCTGATAGCGCAAATGCTTGAGACTCTCAGTTAGCACCAAGTAAGTGATACCAATTAAGTAAGGGCAGTCTATCTACCCTCTAGCCTCTGAATCAAATCTAGTTGTGCTTCAACGATAGGCTTATCCACACAACGAAAAAAGAGGGTTATGGCTCAAAGAACCATAAAAAGTGCGAAAAGTAACAAAAGGGCATCACTAGAATGTGATGAAGAACAGAAATACAGTTACATACAGAGAGGTAACATGTCATGTGTATCATCAAAATGACGAGTACAAGAAAACAAAAGTATTAGAAAAAGTATCGTGGTTGCCTCATACGAAGCAAGAATATCAATACCACCAGTATTACAGAAGAAGAAGTAATACTTGAAGAAGACAAAGAATGCAAGGCTACTCCACAATAGAGCAGCACTGCCAGCGATACAATGCATCAAAAGATACACCATAGCACTATGGTACGGCAACAGAAAAATAGTTGCGTTCAAAAAAGGGGGAAAGAATAAACCGCAATAGGGCAAACTAATAAAGAATGCACAGTATTACGAGAAAGAAAGTAGTAAAAAGTTGAATAAATGTAATCCATGGCAACCAAAGAAGGGGAATATACAAACCAAATACAAACCAAATACAATCAATATATTGCAACGAACTGGCCTGAAATAAACTGTGTAATTAGTTTTACTTGTTATGTCAAAATACGAATATAAAATGAATCTGCCAAAGAATTACACTTTTATTGAGAATGCATCCAGAGGATGCATTTATATACTTTTCATTATGCTAGGGTTTATAGCATGATGATGAACTATCATACAATTAGGTTTACTATCTACTCAACAATTGATTGTAAATCATGATTAGCATGATTTACACACGAAATCCTAAGAATAGACCCAGACTGGTAATGTGAGACCTTGACGGGATACTTGATATAACACCATCCCCCACCAGCATAAGACATATGCGACCATTGGACATAAAGATTGTGGTTGTAGATTGTAGTTGTTGTAATAGTTCGAAAAGTATATATAAAGCCGACATAACAAAAAAAGAAAAAAAGAAAAAATAAAATTATCATTGGTATAAATTGTTGGTATAGATAACTAATGATCAGGGCAACCGTTAAAAACCTATAAACATCCAAAACCCAGTGGGACAAAAGGAATTGTGAACAGGAAAAGGTATAGCCTTTCGCCAAACAATTATACATCATCTTTAGCTAATAGTCTTGCACGCTTGTTCTTTGATTTAGTCTCTCGTGTAGCTATTTGACGATTAGTGAGAGCCTTTGGTGCTTTACCCTTTGAATTTGCACTATTAGCATTTACTCGTGCCCAATACTGTTTGACCACATCAGGAGAATCAAACATAGATGGAGGTTCCCAGGAATTCCAATCGTCACTGTAACCTTTCCATTTTACCAAGTATTTATAATTGGGTGCACTACCTTTGTGATTAATGATAGCCTCGACGACATACGCATTAGAAGGATCATCTCTAGTATCACTTGTGCTGATCAACTTGATCTGTTGCGTAGGTATGTCTCTAGCCAAGAACGAATTGGTTCTATCCGTAAGAATATAGCTCCCATTTCTGGTATGCCCATGAACATAGAATGGACCTTCATAAGTTGGATCCGTCTTTCTGTTCTTATTCTCAATGTTCTTTATCATCACAGTAGATCCTACAGGATAAGGATTCTCCAAGATTCTATGTCTCTTTCTAAAGTATTTACTATCCTTATCTTGGGTCTTCATTATCTGATCTCTAATTGCAGGTACAATAATTCTATCAATAAGATCAAGTTTCTCCTTGAATGCTTTCATATCAATCTCTTTTTCATGAAGAACAGGTTTATCACCAGTATAATCCTTGAATTCATTGGGTAGTCTATGGAACATTACTACGAATGGCATCATTCCATGTAATCTTGATCTGTGAACATTTAAGCTCAACGCTGTTCCGTTCAGGTACAGATCCCAATCTTCACTTCGACCTTCCAACATCTTCATGATGATTGTCTTACAATTCTTAACTGCAGCTTCACAGCAACTGTTGCCTTGTGGCGTAAAAGGTAAGCTAGCTCTATTTTCTACTCCTGCATGCTTGAGTATCTTTTCTAACAAGACATTGTGGAATTCGGCTCCACGATCATGTCCTACTATTCTAGGATAGCCAAACAATGAAAATATAGAGACTAATTTCTTTGCAACTGTCGTAGCAGACTTGTCCGGAATAGCACGTAATATAATAAAACGCGAAAATAGATCTAATACTACCAGGATAAAGTTGTTGCCTCTAGGAGTTGTACAATCAAAACCACCCAGATCAAACACAACATGATCCATGATACCTTCAGGTGCTTCCTGCTTTGGAGGATGATACACATGCTTTGCTAGATTGAACTGTCTACATTTGTGACAATTACGAATATACTTGGTTATATCGTCTCTTAACCCTTTCCAATGCATATTCAAATCTTGGTGAATCACTTGTTCCATTGCATGTATACCAAAATGGCCTAATAGATGAGATTTTTCTAATATGTTCTGTTTCTCTTCATCAGTTGTAGGCGTCTGATAAACATCTAAATGACTAACGCAAAAGTAAAAGTCTTCATTCTTTCTTTTCAATGAATTAGCGTACGTGGTCAATTTAGTGTTATTGAATAGATCAGAAGTCTTATTTGGAATGATTACTTTAGATCCAGAGATGTCGGAAGACTCACACGATAAAACTGCGTTACTATCTTGTGCTCCCCTGATATTCTTTTTCTCCTTTTCTAATTCATTCGATACTCTTTGCTTCTTACTCTTTGTAGCTGCTACTACATTGTCATCATGAGCATTATTTCTCTTTTTATTACTCTTTTGCTTCACAATATCCTGCTTAATCAATATCTTTTTATCTTGATCTTTGATTAAACGTGTATCACCACTCTCCACCAGCGTATTGTATGGCCAGAAAAGACGCGATAACGTATCAGCCAAGATATTGTTAATACCACTGCAAAATGTAATATCAAAATCCATTTCAAAGATAGTATCATAGTAGTTCTCAACCATTCTATCCAATTTAGGCTTTGTATGCAAGAACAAGATACCACGATTATCCACAAACAAATGGAATGGACGTCCATACAACCATTGATGGAACTTTTTGAATGCGTACACAACAGCAGCTAATTCACGTTTGGAGCTTCCCCATCTTTGCTCTGATGGTCCCAAACTGCGTGCAATGAAACCAAGATATTTCACTTTATTATTGATTACTTGATACATTGCAGCACCAATTGCATATGCAGAGCTATCTGTTACCACACAGATAGGATATTGTAAGTTAGGCACACTCAATACTGCTGAACTAACTAACAATTCTTGTAACTGCTTCATCAAGGCAGTGTGCTCAGGCTTCCATACTTTGGTTATATCATGTGCGTTTCGAAGTTTGTCTAATGGAGCTGTCAATCTTGACAGGCAAGGTAAATTGGATCGGAAGAAATTGATCAATCCAAGGCGAGACATGAGCTCACGACTACTCTTGAAAACAGGATCCCAATCCAATACATTGGAAACTTTTCGTGCATCAAGTGCTAATCCATTGCTAGACAGACAGAAACCCAAAATATAGATGCTCTTTTGTGCAATATGCATTTTTTCCGTATTGATACGTAAGTTGGCCTTAGTCAAACGATCGATAACTGTTTTAACAACCTCGGTATGCTTTTGTAGGTCGTTTTCAGTATGAATAGTGACATCGTCAATGAAATGTGTACAGACATCACTTAGATCAGCCAGCAAATTTGACAGTATTTTCTGCGCATGAGATGAGACCATAGTCAATCCGTACGGGCAATGAGAGAATGACCACGTCAATCCGTTCATATCAGTGAATGTTAAGTATGGCCGGGATTGTTTAGCGATTTTAAATGCATGAAAGCATTGCGATAAGTCGATTACGGTAAAGAGGGAATGCTTCGCCATCTTACGATGTAAATCACTTATCAACGGCAATGGGAAACGTTCAAGCTTCTCGGGATCCAATGCATTATTGATCAATCGACAGTCAATCACTACACGGTGTTCTTTACCAGTGTATTCGCCTTCACTATTCTTTTTACGTACAGTAAAAATAGGAGAGTTGTGAGGTGTATTAGGTTTTGCTCTTTTAATCACACCATTTTCACGCCATTTCTCAACTTGTTTCTGAATGATCGGTCTCATAGCTTCAGCAATTGGAAATTGTCTTCGACATGTATCCGAAAGTGGAGTATCCTTCTTTATTGGCAATGTAATTTCGCTATCAGGCAAATTACAATATGCTTTAGGACTGATACTACTGTTTGCATCAATAGATGGCTTTAATTCATTCATCATCCATTGACGTTCCTCTTCAGATCCATACGGATCTGCATTTGGCTTATATGGATTAGGTTCGATATCAGGGATTTCATAGCCAATGCGATCAGACCAATCTGCAGCCATGTTACCCAACGTGATACCAACTTTGTACAACAAATCCATACCAAATACACAATGGACATCATCAAATAAGTCAAAGACTTCAAACTTGGAATAGACAATCTTAGAACCATAATTTATCTTCAATTCCTCTTCAGTCTGTCCTTTACGTTCAACAACACTGTTATTTTGAGCCAATTTAATAATACCATCTTTATTTATAACATTTAATTTCATAAAATCACGTAATTGGGGAGAGATAGCACTAAACGTACAACCAGTATCCAACAAAAACCATGTTTTAACCTTAACACCGCTTTTAGACTCTAAAATAACAGGTAAATAGAGAAGTCCGTTAGTATTCATGTTACTACTAGGCATTTTTATGAAATATTCACTATTCAAATGCTTACATTCACTGTCAGTATCCATGGATACAACTTCTTCCTTGTCTTTGCTCTTGGGAGAGATGGTAGCCACAGCAAAAGTCTGATCACTCTCATCATCAGAGGACAATGACAAATCCGTATCATTGTCAGAAACAGCAGGCTTGGGGACGATGGAAGACTTCTTGCTTTTCTTCTTGTTGCACTTGTTCAAATTTCTGGGGTTTTTGGTACAAACGGCCTTGTGGGCATACGTATATGGTGTAAAACCACAATCAAAACATTTCAGAGTGTCACCTCCCACATTCTTCTTGCTCTCCGATTTGACATGGTAACGACCAGCACGACGAGTTTGCTTGCGATGATCCTTGAATGACGATGAGGAAGAACCCCTTCCTTCAGCACGCTGTTGACTCTTGACCATGTGTCTGATCTTGGCATTCAATTCGTCGTCCTTGCGCTGTTTCTCTTGTCTGTAGTAGTCATCCTTTCTCAACAGATAGTAAACGCTTCGTAATTCCGAGATAGCAAAGTCCAAAGTCTTGCTTTCTTTGGGAGCACGCGAGACAGCCAGAAACACATGTCCATACAACTCGATATCCAGACCACGCAACAGATACTCGATCAAAGTGTCAGCATTCTTGACATCAGCTAGGTCCTTGAGTACGAGGGATTTCTCAATGTACGTTTCCAGAGAGCTGCATTTGTCCAGTTTCAATGTCTTGAGTTTGTTCAAAGATGCCTTCTGCTCTTCTATCTCTGATGAGCTATACTTGGCCTTTAATTTGCTCTTGAATTGGCCCCAAGTGATAGCAGGATACTTCGCTATCAGTTCACGAGTCCAGGAAGCCATTCCAGTGGACATTTTCGGCTTGATAATTCGTTTCCAGTTTGCTTCAATCTCAATGCCACGAGATTCCAATACATCTTGAAATTGCGAGAAGCAGGCATCCATCGTAGGGAAAGTATATTTCTTGCCATTAAATCGGTGTCCTTTCCATTGGATGTAAGGAGTGTCAGAGGGTACCAACTTGTTTGCAGTTGAGGAAACAGCTAACGAGGGTTCAGTTACATCACCGAACAACAAAGCATAGTTATCCTTCGCCATAATAAGTTGGCGCTTCAAGGAACCAGCATTGGAAGCAAGCTTGCTATCTTCAGGCATAAGTAGAGAGACTCTAGTGGCTTCGAACAGCTTTCTCTGTAACAGCTTAATATCACGAGCCATGCTAGCTTGCTGATCCACACTCAACGGTTGGATTTCCTTATCGAAGTCAAACTCCAATAATTCACCATCATCCATGACAGTATCATGGTCAATCATAGACAGAGCGTCATCGCTCAATGCCTGATCGATGCGAGCGTCGTCGCTACAAGCATCAGCACCTGGATGCAGAGCATCATTGCTCAATGCACCAGTAGACCCACTTTGTATAGCCGACAAAGATGAGCCAGAAGCAATACCCGCATCTCTCGATGCATTGCGGTGGCCAGTACTACCAGAACCAGCAGAACCAGCAGAACCATTAGAACCAACAGAACCAGAAGTACCAGCAGTACCCATAGTAAGATTTGCGTTATTGTTATTCATAGTGATAAAAGTTTAAGTGTAAAAAATATAGGTGATTCAAAAAAGTGTTATGTCAAAATACGAATATAAAATGAATCTGCCAAAGAATTACACTTTTATTGAGAATGCATCCAGAGGATGCATTTATATACTTTTCATTATGCTAGGGTTTATAGCATGATGATGAACTATCATACAATTAGGTTTACTATCTACTCAACAATTGATTGTAAATCATGATTAGCATGATTTACACACGAAATCCTAAGAATAGACCCAGACTGGTAATGTGAGACCTTGACGGGATACTTGATATAACATTACTGTTGTATAATAATGTAGTACTACTACCGCAAACGGGGGCTCTTATCGGCTGACACCTACTATAACAAACTTGAAAAGTGTCGCCTTGGGTACTGGTGGTTGCAAAGACATGCTTCTTTTCACAAAAGTAGTGTTGTATTCAATCAATAGTAATAAAAAGTATATGGTTTCATAAAAAAAGTGTAGTGCAAAAACTGTGCGAGAAAAAATAAAAAAAATAAAAACGCATTGCTAAGGGTGACTGCAGCCAATAGGCTGTGGAGGCGCAGAGCACACAGAAACTGAATGACGTGTACAATGAACATTATTTTGCACTGTGGTGACTGTACCCAAATGATTTTTTTGCGATGATTTTTTTGAGTCAATATCAATATAATTTGACATGTGAAAACATTTTTGTTAAAATTAGTTATATAAAGTGTGCTCAAGGTATACTACTTTCTAATAAACTTAAGGGGAGAATTTGAAGGCGCATTCAATGGTGTTAATTTTAAAGTACTTTTAGAATGAAAATATAAAGAATTTTGAGAAAATATAAAAAGCAGTTTTCCAAGAAAAGTCGAGATTTAGCATATACAACGTTCCAAATAGCAGTTGCACAGGTTACCCTACATTTGTGCGGTCATTTTGATTTAATATATATCATAGTAAAAAGTGTCGTTTTCGCCTCCAAAAGTGCGATCGTTTGATTTTTAACAAAAACCATGAGGGGTACCTCATGGGGTGGCCAAAGTTGTTTTTTGTCCTTCTCGCCTTTAATCCCAGTACCAATCAAATGCATTAAAACATTAGCCACCCATAGTTGACAAGAGCTATATGGTCATATTAGATTAAATGCTTGTAATGATTTTTTGGTATGAGATATTGTTGATGATACAGTTCATTTAGTCTTTGGTAGCCAGATCATGTTGTTGGATTGCATTTTTTAAGATTTCCTGAAGTTTATTGGGGTAAATACGAATGTGCTGCTTACTTTTATCAGATTTTCATGGCTGTCAAGATCTCAGTGGACCTTCTTGCATCTTCAAGGCTGTCCTATAATCTCGTACGCAACTGTTCAAACACATTTTCTCTCAAGGAAATGATTTTTTTGTTAATTTTTAGAATGTAATTTTAAACGACAAAATTTATGTCTAACGACCAACTTTGGAGTTGGTCGTTTATTAAGGTTTTGGTCGTTCGCATTTCTTAATTCTGATTGTCTAAGAGAACGACAAAAAACAACTTTGGCCACCCCATCATGAAAAATCGCGAATTTTCGACGATTTGGATCGATCCAAAAAAAATAAAAAGGAAGGTTTAGGATGTAAATGATGATTGATAGCAATTATTTGGCACTATTCCGAGCATCTAGAAGGGCTTAGAAGAAGAGATATTGAGCGCTTAATGGGGACAATTTGGCTGGGAAAAGTACCTTTTGTGTCCTGTAGATCCACGGCAACTGGTGCTACAGATTTTGTTAAGGCATCTAACGGCTAGTATTTCTAGGAGGAACTGCACACTAAACACCATGAGATAGAAAGCGATGTGAACTTCATGTGTACTTTACTTTGAAGACCCTTAGAAATAACAAAAAAATGAAGAAATGATGAATTTCAAAATAAACTAATTTTGAGCTCTGATCTTTTGATAACATTTATTTGAAAGCTTTTAATTACGATTGTCTGGTGGTAACAGAGTGGCAGCGCAATACGTCGTTATTAGTTGAAACAGCATAGAATAACTTTATAATTACTACACTAAATCCTCCTAGTTACATACGAATGTCTGTTTCACGACTAGAATTCTACCCTCCTCCTACGTTTTGGTTTGAAAATATTGATGCTAGAGATATCGAAATTAGCACCTGCCTATGCCAAACGTTGCAAGAAATACTATGGTGTTGCTGGATTTCAGTTTTGATGATGAGTTGTTGTTGGCTAATGGATGATTTTCGTAATTAGCCAATTTTGGGCGGCACTGATTTTAAGACTACCCTTAAATAAAGCCGTTGATTACGAGTAGTGTCCAGTGGCGACAAATTGATAAAGGGGATGTTGCGCAACACAACCTTTTTAATATCTGCTTGGCTCCAGCATGCTTTGTTCTACAGTGACACAGGTTGATACTTGTTTTGTACGTTTGACGGAATACGGTAAAGCGTGTTTTCATGCCGTATATAAACGTAGTAAAAGAGCTTATATTAACGCTGCTTTATACTTACTCTGGAAACTATAGCCATATCAGCAAACTTATATCTAGTGGTTATTATTACCTTAGGTGTTCATTAATTAAACCGCGTGGTGGAAAGTAGTGACAAACAGTGAAGCGTGAAAACCAAACTCAATCAAAGTTTATAGCTTTGCAACCACTGCTCACCTTGACTTTTCCAATAGCTTATTTTGTTACCCTTTCATCAGTGATCAAAATGATACCGCGTTTCGACTTTTTTGAGCATGTTTCCGCAAATTTTGGTTTTCAATGTGGTTTTATAAGTCAAAACGCGTTTTTCCTTAATAACATCGCGGAAAAGTCTATTGGGAACTTGTTTCTTCAAAATAAATTTAGGGCGTGGTATGTCTGTAACCAGTGCACAACCAAATTTTTACATCCATTATAAAACCCAAAGTTAGCTTTACGATCGTTTTTTCACAGCACGCAATTTGGCTGGAGATGTTGTTTAAGGGTGCCTAGTAGATGCACGAAAAGGAATGCTACAATGTTGTGCAATACTTCAAATAACAGCTATGCGTTTGCTCTACACATTGAAATTTGCTACAGACGAGCTAATACAGCTTTGACATCTTTTCCTTATGAAAACAGCTAAAATACATGAAATTCTGGCTTGTCGATATAGAAGCCTCATAGTATACCTAGCAAGAGTGCCGCCATTTGATGTCTTTTTTAATTCTGTATCGATGTATTGTGTATGCAGAAGAGCGGTTACTGTTCAAAATAGTGCTTTTATGCGATTTTAAGCTGTAATTATGCATTAGACTGATAATACAAAGTAGCGTATTTCAAGCATTCTATCTATGAAATTAGCACGCAACCATGCCAAATCTTGCCTCAAATACAATGACTTGGTTGGATTTTATATTGAATTTGTTTTCACTGATAGATTGATAATTTTGGTCAGAGCCCATTTTGAGCACAAATGTTGCTGGCATGAATGAATTGAAAGTGTACATCTAGTGTCAGTGTGTATGAATCTTGCACAGTCCATAGGAAGTTGGAGTGAATGATACGTTAATTAGAGTAAATTAAACGATAAAGTGTTTACTGATAGATTCTAGGATTATCATAGTAACTAATGAATCAAGATCCCCATGCCCTTCTGTCATGTATGGATGGGCTTTATTTTTTTCTGCATCTGCATGAATTCGTCGCGACAATGAACGCCTGTGACAAGCTTTCCTCCGTTCTTGAAATAGACTTTTTTGAATTGAAAGCCGTCATTCTATCTTCACTTTTTTCTACAACAACAACAGCACGCAAAGAATGCGACCTTTACTCGACCATTTGTTGAGTTACAAGAATGGCATAGAAGCATCAGATCAACTTGAAGCAGCATTAGAAGAAGCCATCAAGAGAACACTTCAAGACAACACATTTCGGTAAGGGAAGCCGATCGTGTCAAAAACTGAGCCTAACGCTGTTGAATCAAATTTATCCTATGGATAGAGTGCAACTCGGCGCATCCGACGATTATTGGAAACTACACAATGCTGCATTTTTGACGCTATCACAAGATACCAATGAGCAGTGTGTGATCAACTTGATCAAACTGACTCGAAATGTCGTAGCAGGAGAATATGAAAATCAAAAATTAGCCATGTGAGTTTTTTTTTATGTAGGAATGCTGCATGAAAACACTCATCACATTTGAATTAGTCAATATGGAGCATTGTACAAGATTGAAGAGCTATTAGCCGAAAAGATTGCTAGCCCCAGTAAATAGAGACAACCATGACAAACGAATCAAGCTCCTTGATCTCACATGTGTCATTTGACAGGCAATAACACGACGATACTGCAAGTGTGTACACAAGCCATTTGCAACATGATTACCAATAACGCAACAGCCATTGATTTCATATGGAAGGTGTGGATGTCGAATGAAAAACGAGGATCTGTCTGGAGCTACATGCTCTCCAAGAGCGACGCAACACTGATTATGAGCACACTGGTGTTGATTGTCAATTGCATTCGAGGCAGCCGAGAGAGGTGGCAAGTATGGGGGGAGGGGGCCAACATGTGTGTAGAGTAGGTGACTGACGTTATGACTGTAGTGATCTACTTGTGTCTAGAAAGATGGGCCAAGATATCATTGCTGCCATATTAGGCGATATAGAAAGGTTACATGGAAACGAACAAGACAAAAATTTTGAATTGGGGTAAAGTTTAATTTGGAATTTTTCTCACACACACAGACAATCGAGTTACTCAAACGATGCAACGGGCGATAGGTATACAGTCATTAGTGAATTGATTACGTTTGGCCATTTCAACACTCTGTACCAACATGTCGATGATGCAAGGTGAGCCCTTTCTTGGAAAAAGCCCAACCAGGATCATCTTACTCACAAACGGTTTCCATAGCGACAAGAATCCAGTCAGCGACCATCAAGTGATTTTGTTGAAGTTACTCGATTCCAAAATTCATGCACATCAGAAAGAACAGACCTTCCCGACATTCATCCAGCACGAGGAACTCGAGTTTCTCACTGTTCAGTTGAATCTGATTGGAAAAGAAGCGTTGCGAGTGATTGTACAAGTCAAGGAAAACGCAAGTCAGTTGCAACCTGATCAGATTGCCAATGTTTACACAGCCATTGTCCTGCTGCTCCAGATTCTCAATGAATTATTTGTGCTGGACGAAGATCATGGTCAAGGCGCCAAGTCCCTCTTGGTAAATGCGGATGCCTTGACGCTCGTTACAGGTAAAAAGAGACAAGCACGGCAACCAATAAAGCTCGCTCATGCTAAACCCAATAAAAGACATGCTAGGTCATCTCGAGACACTCAAGACCCCAGCACCGACAACTACACCAGCGACATCTCAGAACGAGGATACAGATCCACAAGCAGGGTTCCATTTTCTCAAAAGAGAATGTGTTCGTATGATGGGAACAATGTGCTATAAAGACAAGACCATGCAAGACAAGGTTTGTTTTTTCGTGCAAGTTTCAAATGGCCCCAACCTATTGAACTGCGTGTAGATTCGTCAATTGGGTGGCATCCCTCTTGTCCTGTGCCAGTTTAAAATCGATGATTCGAATCCATGTAAGGAGGAGTGTGTGTGGGATGAGAAACTTGGGTGTGGAAGCCCCCCCAAATGTCATGAGATTTAACCTTTATAGGGGCATTTTTTGCTTACATGTCCAATTTTAGATCTTCGAGAGTACGCTACAGTTGCTTTGCGAAATATCATGGAGAATAACCCAGAGAACCAGAAGCTGATTGAGGAGCTCAAGCCTGAGCAAGTGGTGGAGACAGACGAGCTGAGACAAATGGGTATTGTGCCAGAGCTCACACACGATGGCAAGTTGCGCATAAAACGGCCATAAAATTTTGGGGTTGTTGATGCTCGTCTTGTGCGACATGGTACCTTTTCACTGTTTTTTTTCTCTCTCCTTCTTTTGGATAGTCACTGGCGACATTAGAATAAGCTCGTAGTCAGTAGTACCTTTTTTTTTTTTGGCTTTCTTTCTTGTTTATACTACAAAATAAAAAATCGCACACAATGGCTCCTGCTTTCCAACCTCCTTATTCTATTCCAGTGCCTGGTGCTGTTCAAAAAGAAGGCGAGACCGTACCTCACCGTCATTTCAAATTCGCAGACAAGCTCGTTGATCATCCTGAAAACGTCTATACCTTGTGGGACATGTATCTTCATGGCTACAAGCTGGCCGGTGGTAAGTTGTGTCAATGGGTGGAGAAGCATGCACACACACTCAATTATCTCGCATGCTCAATTAGACAGACCTTTCATGGGTACCCGCCGTATCGAGAACGGTGTTGCCAAAGAATACGTCTGGCAAAGCCATCCCGAAATCTACAAGCGTATCGAAAACTACGGCAAAGGTCTCATTCAACTTGGCTTGAAACGTCAACAGGCTGTGGGTGTCTATGCCGTCAACAGACCTGAATGGGTAAATTAGTGTGTGTGTGCTGCATTGCATTGAAAACTAAACCAAACGATACATAGACCATGACAGAACTCACTGCCTACAGACAAGCCTTCATCATTGTCGCGCTCTATGATACTTTGGGTGCCGAGGCAATGGAATACATTGTTAACCAAGTCGATATGGAGTTTATTGTTTTGAGCGCCGATAAGCTTGCCAATATCACCAAGCTTAAAGGCCAGCTTCCATCCATCAAGACGGTCATTGTCATGGACGATACAATTGAAGCTTCAGCCAAGCAATCTGCAGAATCTGCAGGTTTGGCTGTGTATACCTTTAGAGAGGTAGAAGCACTAGGTGCTCCTATTACTGAAGAAACTGAATTGGCCAAAGCAGATGACATTGCAACAATCTGTTATACCAGGTAAGACCTAAAAAGGGGAAGGGGGAGGAGTACGGAATAGGGGAAAGGGAATCATAGGAAAAATACATTGTCTAACCCTCCATCATAGTGGTACCACAGGTGTTCCCAAAGGTGTCGTGCTGACTCAAGCAGCTAGCGTGGCTGCCATTACTGGTATTTCTGCTGTGGGTGACAAGGGAACATTTGCCTTGATCACAAAGGAAGATGTCTACATTTCCTATCTCCCTCTGGCTCATGTCTTTGAACGTGCTGCTCAAGGCATCCACTTGTTCAAGGGCGCTGCTCTCGGTTATTATCAGGTACAGTGGTCTGTCTCAATGCAACCCCCCACCCCAACTCATGCAAAATATACTCTAGGGCGACACTCTCAAATTGTTGGATGATATTGCTGAACTGAAGCCTACCGTCTTTTGCTCGGTGCCTCGACTTTTCAACCGTATTTACGACAAAGTGTTGGCTGGTGTCAAGGCCAAGGGCGGTGTCTCTGCCTACCTCTTCAACTCTGCCTTCAACGCAAAGAAGGCCAACCTCAACAAGTCTGTCAACCACTGGCTCTGGGATCGTGTTGTCTTTGCTGGTGTAAGTTTTGCATACTGGATATGTTGGGATTGAGACTCACGTATTTCCTTAGATTCGTCAAAAGTTGGGTGGTCGTATTCGTTTCATCCTCAGTGGCTCTGCACCCGTTTCACCCGATGTCATGGATTTCATGCGTATTTGCTTTTCAGCCAAGGTGTTTGAGGGTTATGGACAAACTGAGAATTTCTGTGCTGGGTGTTTGGTAAGTGATCGAGTTTGATGTGATTCTCATGATGACTAACATCACACAGACCATCTCGGATGACAACACTTCTGGTGTCGTTGGTGTACCCTTCCCATGCTCTGAAATCAAATTGGTAGATGTACCAGACATGGAATACCATGCCACAGATAAGCCCTATCCTCGTGGTGAGATTTGTATCCGTGGTAACTCATTGATGCGTGAATATTACAAATCTCCCGACAAGACTGCAGAGACAATTGATCAAGATGGTTGGTTACATACCGGTGATATTGGTCTCTTTGATTCTGCAAACCGTGTTGTCATTATTGATCGTCTCAAGAATATCTTTAAATTGTCTCAGGTACGCGGGATGTGTGTGTGTATTGAATTCAGCATGACTAAGCATTTCTGCTGCATATACATATAGGGTGAATACATTGCCCCTGAAAAGATTGAAGGTGTCTATCAAAAGCACGAATTGGTCGCGCAAGCCTATGTCTATGGTGACTCGATGCAAGCTTCTTTGGTAGGTGTTGTTGTTCCCGATAAGGACGCTTTCGCTGCATGGCTGGCCAAGAGCCATGCTTCTGTCAATGCATCTGAAGCACTCGAAAATGAAGATGTCAAGAAGGACTTGTTAAAGACCTTGAACGCATATGGTAAACAAAACGATCTCAAGGGCTTTGAGCAAATCAGAGCTGTTTACTTGACCAACGATGAATTCACTGTTGATAACGATCTCTTGACACCTACATTCAAGTTGAAGCGTGAAACTGCAAAGAAGGTGTATCAATCTCAAATTGAGGCCATGTATGCTACTTTGTCTAATGGAAGAGCTTTCAACTAATTTTGATCACCATATTACCCCAACTACCATTTTACAATCTCTTTTTTATCTCTTTCTTTTTTTATTGTGTATAATACATGAATAAACTTAATACTCGGTTTTATTTTTCCTAATACTACAAGAAGGTATATGTGTAGTAATTGGTTTGTGTGATCCATTCTTGAGCTGAATATTATCTTGAATCAATGAAATATACATACACAACAGAGGCATGTGAAAGAGTTGATCAATGCATCAGAATCATATGCTATTATGCACAGGAGATTCAAGCGAGTGCTGCATTTCCAATATTGTATGTATACTTGATAAAAGATATTGATACACGGCCTATTTTTACCTTTTGATGGATTTCTGTTGAACCCTAGTACTACAACACTATGAAAAGCTCGCTGTGCTACATTGTTTTTGTTGCCATAGCAACGCACGTTCAAACGTTGCTTATTCCCGATTTCTAATGTTGTATTACCAGTCTTCCTTCCACGATTTACAGTTTTGCCGATCAAGAACAATGAGTGATTTTGATCTATCCTTGTCCGCCTTGGTGGCTCTCATCTAGTAACTGCTGGATTGATTCTGTAAACTCTCGACGGATTTTGTGTAAACCGCTCATTCACAAAAGTTTGTGCATTTATATACACACAAACGCAGGTGCTAATGCTGGCAAATCATTGAAACAGCAACTAAAAGCATGGCCATATTCTAAAACAGTGAAAATCCCGGTAAATCATGTAGAGGATTGAATAGCAGCCCATCCTTCATTTATAATTGTAGTGTGATCAGTCAACTCTACTATATACACGCACATCAAGTGGTCTCCACCTCAAGACCCTACCAACCATATCGAGCATCCATTACGATGATGCTGATTTGACACACTTTTTCATATACAGTATATGCCGCTGCCAAGTGTTTCTTGGAGCACGATACGTCATGGCAAGACATGATTTATGCAATACACGTGGGGGGGGGGGCTTTGAATAGATAACAATGTCTAATATAATACAATGGCATTGTTTGAGTTGGAAAGAGAGAGAAACATGGACAGAGGAAACCAAGGTACCGTCATCTAGGGAACACGTCTTGCGCACAATGGATGAAGGGTTTTCCATACACAATTGCGTGCGTGTTGTGTCGTGTATCACCTTGAAATTAAAAAAAGTTTATCGTCATTCTTGAATCACATGAAAATTTTAGCTTGCGAGAGTATAAAACCCTCCCCTCCCATCCAGAGAGTGGATTCTTTTCTTTTTTTTTTCATATAAACTAAAATGACCAACTGGACCATCTCTGTAAGTTTTGTCGCGCCTCATGATTATATACAACAAAGGACTTATCCATGCACGCATCTAGATCCCCGAAACTCCCTCTCCCAACTACGTGCTTGTCAAGAACATTGCCCTTGAATCCACCGAACAAACTGGTAAGTTACTCGAGTGACAAGACGCGTCTGTCTCCTGCAATCAACACATAACTCATGCGTGGATCTTTCTCTCTTTAGTCAAGGAATTTTTCTTGTTTTGTGGTAAAATCAAGGAATTCGAATTAAAAGTGTAAGTGTACAACCAGGAGATATCAAAGGGATTCTGTATACTGATAGCAATGCAGTGACGAGGAGGACGAAAAGCATCAAGTCGCATTGATCCACTTTGAGCGCGAGTCCGCTGCCAAAACTGCTGCCCTCTTGAGCAATGGTAAGAAGTTTTTTTTTTTTGTTGGGGATATAAACAAAATGTGTAACCAGTTTCATGTTCTCATTCTGTTACATTCAATCATACTACCGTACAGCCTTGATCGATGAAAGCCATATTGTCGCATCACCTTATTTCGACATCCCCAGCAGCACCTTGGGCGATAACGAAAGATCTGTCGACAGCCCTGAACAAAACGAAACCCAAGAAGGCAAACCCAAGTCTCGCATTGCTGCCGAGATCTTGGCTAACGGTTACATGCTTCAAGATCACGTTGTCGCCAAGGGCCTTGAATACGACAACAAGTACAATGTCAGCTCTCGTTTGACTGGATTCTTGTCTAGCTTGCAATCCAGCGCAAAGCAGTTTGATGAAAAGTATCGTATTTGGGATAAGGCTGTCGGTATCGATCAAAAGTACAAGATTGGCGAAAAGGTCCAAACCGCTGCTCAAACTGCTCAAACCAAGGCTCAAGCTGCTCTTCAAACACCTACCGGTCAAAAGGTACAGGATCTCGCTAATCAAACATTGGCTCAAATTGCTGCTGTTCATTACGAAGCCAAGAAGATCCAGGTAAGTTGTGTGGTTTGATGAGGACGATGGGCGATTTGTGTATATCTGACACGCAGTATTCTAGGGTGAAAAGTTGAGCTCTCATGGTGCTACTTCTCCCTCTACATCCTCGGCTGCTGCTGCTACTGCTACTGATGCCAAGACTACCGAGGCTACTACTGATGCTAAGGCTGCTCAATAAGTTCTTGATAGCACAACAATGCACACACAAAACTCAATTATCGCTTTGCTGTAATAATGATTCCCCCCAACATCTCCTTCTCTGAACCCCCCCCCCCCCTTATAGTACCATTAAATGGAATAAAATAATACGCCATCATAGTATATAAATCTAATTGATAGATCTAGATTATTATTATAATTTACATAAGAGGTCTGGATGCTGCCATGACTATTATCAAACCACCAGCGACTTTTTTTTTGTTTGTTTGTGGCCTTCAACTTTCTTTTTGTCGACGAACCTGAAGGCTATTGCTTCTTGATGTCAATAGCGTACAGAGTGTCACAGTATACTGTTCATGTATTGGTCTTCGCTCATTACTTTGATTGAGATATTGACGGGGAACTCCTCATCCCTAAATTACATAATCAACATTTGCAGCAGTGACAACATATCTTTCCACTAATAAAGTCATCTATAATTACAACACTACAACAACTTGCTGTTGTAATTACCTCTGATATACATTGGAATAGCTTTTTCTCTGCTGCATTAAGTTCAAATCGCTTAAATACCTTTTGCTCAAGCAAAGGCTGCAATTTATGGAAGCGGCGAGTTGAAGACGAGAACATTTCGATCTAACACACACAAGTGTTTCTTCCTTGTTGCGCCCAATCGTGCATACAAAATTCAGAATAAACATAGTCTTGAGTGCGCCAAATCATTCATATTATCCATCAAAGGTTGGAGACTCTTGTTGTGTTACATCTTTTCTTTATTAACCAATCGAAAATTCAGAAAAAAAACTAATTATGATAATAAACTAATGGTTGTAGCAAATGATGAACTGTATCCATCCAGAAGAAACAAAATGGGAGGGTGGGTGGGCCAACAAGAGTCATCTCCCCCTTTCGGATAATATCTTATGTTCGTCAGCTAAAGCTTCATCCACTTTTTCTTTTTCTTTGCGATCTTTCTTGCCCTCAATGAACAGAAAGCCATGTGTGCAGCCTGAATCTTCAGAGAATCTCAGGCCTGAATTGCTTTTACAAATTCCACTGGCGACACACTCTTATTAGGGAATACCTTAATAACTAGTTTCTGTTAAAGTTTGCACATCTTTTACAACTGATTATACATACAATTTGTAACGGTCTCTTTGTACTAAATTTAGACATTTTGATTAAAAGAGAGATCAATGTTGTTAATGCTGTTTTGAATTTCTATGATTGATACTATCAGTAATAGACAGCATTGAAATAAGCAGTGTAATTACCTTCAAATTTTGCAGCTTTTGTTTTGCCTCCGAACGAGGCCATGACAAAGTAGAAATTTTTAAAGTCTTTAAACTTGTCAGGCTGTTCTTCAATGGAGGTCCTCATTGTCTCAACAGTAGTACTGCCAACATCTTCGTGGGACAAATTGTACGGCAAGTACTGTGATCGGATTACGGATGCATGGTGGTATGATTTCGGAAAGCGTTGGAAGGTGGGAGGGTTTCTACTGCTGCCTGCACAGTGTCAAAGCAATTGTCGCATTTGACATAGTCATTCGACATGGCGCAAGACACACCAACAGGATCCAGAACAGAATGGATTGCATATCGTCGACACTTGGTCGTCTATGTTGCACATGTCAATCTATATTGTATAAAATATCTGTATTCTTTGTTTACTCACATTGACGTAGTGGATCATTTGATCCAATTGCTGCTCTTTGATGATCTTAGCCTTGCCATGTTGTCCACGCAATCTGAACTGCCTCAGATCTTCCATTTGCTCATCGCTTGTGAGCAAAATGCACATGCCTGGCGTTATAAATGCATCCCGGTTGCGCTTGGCTCTTTCTGCTCCTTGAACATACTCCATTATGGAGTCGCAAATTCCATAATGGATTACGGCATTTACGTTTGCCTTGTCAACACCCATGGCGAACGCTGAAGTGCAGCACATGATCATAACACCTTGGCTCTCACGCATGAAGGCTGTCTGGTTTTGATTTCTTGCTTCAGGTGTCATCTTTCCGTGATACACAAGTACTTCAGCTGTATTGAAGGCTTCCTGCAGTGCTTATTATGCTGAACAAATTGGATTTACAAGATAACTTCAGGAAGGAATATGTGATAGAACAATACGCGTAGATAACACTAGAAGCGATTGATTTCGCTACGCTCAATCAATCAGACCTGTACAGTGTCTCTTATTAGCTAAAGCTAGGGTAATCAATGCCCAATTCTAATCAAAAGTGCCTAGCATATCTGCTCAATTTGCACCTGGAGCCACCAGAATCCTGCCGAGCAGAAGTCTTGCAGAACCAGTAAGTGCCTTGAACCATGGCAAAACACTACAAAGCCTGTGCTAAGCGCTTAAGTGAGGAGGTAAGTTTTGTATCTATACTGATGCGGTCTCTTTTCAGCATTCTTCAGGTCAATTGATTGTCTGCGTAGGACTCAACATCAGAAGTATCTACCACTACCAAAAAAGCAAGACTAGATACCGACAGTCTCTTGCCAACCTTCGATTTCAACTCGATCCTAGACAAAGCTATGCAAAAATTCGAGGAGCAGATGAACAACATTAATACCAAATAAATAAATATTCATTTGCACTTATACGCATCTCTAATCTTTCCATGTTGTAGTATTCTCTCGCTGTTTAATATTGTACAAAGTAAACCCTTTCTGTCTCTCTCTCCCTCGCTGTATCCCTTCTTAGCTTGCAACAAATATTAACGACAAATAAATTTCCAGAGCTAATGCGTTTATATTATACAAGCAGTGGTGGTAGTATTACTTGTTTCTTAACACTTGTACATGCAGAAAAGACCAAGGAATCCGATAGTACTACTTTCATAGCAATCCCTTTAATCTGTGCAAAGCAAATGTCAAAAAACATGTTTTTTAAGAAAATGTTTACAGAACGCATAGTAAACTGACCAAAAGACAGTTGCACATTATGCATTACATTCATACGGTTGTTTTGAGCTTAAGAACACCATAGTAGGAAGCCTCACTTTTGAGGTGAAAACTTTCATTCTTTGAAATCATCAAATTTTCCCTTACAGGAGCAAGGGCAAAATGCCCCAAAAAATCGCTGGAAAGTGATCTTTAGCCTAATGCTAGGTCGTATAACACGATTACACTTGTTCCGAGGCCGAGATGATGCTTTTTTGGCAAGAGATAAGCGATTGAAATTGCTATTTTTACAGTGGTAAGTACATTTGAAGGCTGCTCACTCAATAATGCGCTTATAAATGTCTGATCTGATGGTCTGTAGCTGTTCGTCTAGCAGAATAGTGCAGTACCAAGCTCTTGATTCATCGAAAAGAAGGATGTTTTAATAGGAATATTCCGCAAAATTACTAGTTTACGCGTAATTTATTATAAATGTAACAATTTGAATTTACATTTTTCAACTTGGATGTATACTAGACTCTATAGCCATATACTTCGCCTGCTTCTTCTCACAATAGATCTAGACCTCAAGCTTTGAAACAAGCATCTTCATCTAAATGTATCTGATTTGATAGTCTTTATTGATAGTCTAAATAGGCCTGATTTAATGATACTCCAAGTAAAAATATGCTGAAATTACATAAGCCTAGGCACATTTACTCCCAAATACTGATTTGAGAGATCCCAAACATGTGCCTCACTATAATGCAAAGTCTGCCTTGTTCAAAGGCCAACAACTCATCCATAACACAATGAGTTATATAGTATGATGCATCCAGATGCATCAAGATTCCACATCATGCCTCCATAACAAGAGCAATAAGACATCTGATCAAGATCATTTTCGCGCATGTTTGCAGTGATATAGCAGCAGCAGTAGCAGATACACACTTTTTTTTTAAAGGAGGAAAGGAGCACACACACATGTGGTTCATGAAAAAAAAAAAGGCAATCCATGTCATATTGCTCACCATCAACAAGAACGACGACAATGCACTTGGATCGACGGCCATCATCTCAGATCGAGCAACGATATGTCCAGGTTGATCAAAGCAGCGCACACCCTTTTTTTGTGTGTTGGGTGGATTGTGCAACACATGCTATTCAGGGAGCCAAAACGAGTTACACTGAAAACCTTGATGAGCAACGAGCCATTCTTGATGAGATGATATCATTGTCTTGACCCAAATGATAGATGGAGTTTCTTCTTGATTCAAACAAGCATTATGCTCCATCTTCATTTATGGTAAATAAACCAGAGATATATAGTATCTGTCAGCATCAAACCAGCATATATCTCTCTACTTGTGTGTGTGTGGCTCAAATGACATGCTTTTGATCATGATCTCTCTCCACACGTATACCACACACACACACACACTGGACCCCCCCCCCCCCAAACATTAAAAAAAGCGGTCAGGCTGGGCATCTCATTTCCACAACCCCGAATATGAATCGAGTTGCGTGGTGGTGGTGTATATGTGTGTGGAGTGGGTGGTATTAGAAGAGCAATTTTTCCCTCTCTCTCTCTTTCACTCCTTTTCTTCTTTTTCTTTCTTTTTTTACACTTTTTTGATCATAAAGGATAATCAGTACATTATTTATGCGCTCACCTATGGATTTAAGAGTTGGAAATAAGTATAGAATTGGTAGGAAGATTGGTGCGGGTTCATTTGGTGATATTTACCTCGGTAAGCAAGCTCTGTTGCAAAAACCCCAAAAAACTCGTATTCAACCCTTTTGAATAGGCACCAACTTGATTACTGGAGAAGAAGTAGCCATCAAATTAGAGTCTGTCAAGGCCAAACATCCACAATTAGAGTACGAGGCCAAAGTCTATAAAGCATTATCTGGTGGTGTAGGTGTGCCATTTGTGAGATGGTTTGGTGCAGAATGTGATTATTATGCCATGGTCATTGATCTCCTGGGTCGTAAGTGTTGTGTGTGTGTTGTGTGTATATATACTAAGAAATTTGTTACCATAGCCTCGCTTGAAGATTTGTTCAACTTTTGTAATCGCAAATTCACATTAAAGACAGTGCTCTTGTTGGCAGACCAAATGGTAAATATTTTTCAAGGAGCTTGTGTGTATACATATATGTATCATGACCAACATTCTCCTTAATTTTTTTTAATACTGCTGACTGACTCTACCTTGTAGCTGTCTCGTATTGAATATGTTCATTCAAAGAATTTCATTCATCGTGATATCAAGCCTGATAATTTCCTAATGGGTATTGGCAAAAGAGGCAATCAGGTCAATGTCATTGATTTCGGCCTCGCAAAAAAGTACCGTGATCCTCGTACGCATCTCCATATTCCCTACAGAGAGAACAAGAACTTGACTGGTACAGCTCGTTATGCCAGTATCAATACACATTTGGGTGTCGGTAAGTCTAGATATGGTGGTGTGTGGTGGGGTGGGGGAGGCAAGAGATTCTAGGATACACGCACACACACAGAGAGAGAGAGAAACTGATCTGAACCATTTCCTTGCAGAGCAATCAAGACGTGACGATTTGGAATCATTAGGCTATGTGCTCATGTACTTTTGCAGAGGCTCTCTACCATGGCAAGGATTGAAGGCAGCTACAAAGAAACAAAAGTACGACCGTATCATGGAGAAGAAGATGACAACTCCCACTGAACTGTTGTGCCGTGGCTTCCCAAGCGAATTTGCCATTTATCTCAATTACACCCGTTCTTTACGTTTCGATGACAAACCAGACTACTCTTACCTTCGTAAGTTATTTAGAGATTTGTTTGTAAGAGAAGGTTACACCTATGATTATATCTTTGATTGGACCGTTTACAAAGCTGTGAGTATTGAGAGAGAGCGAGACAGAGAGAAAATGCTAATCAAACACATACACTAGAATGAACATGAGGCCAAGACAAAAGCACCAAAGGACGATGGCATTAAGCGCGAGCAAAAGATAGCAGAGGCCAGTAAGGATCCACAGCAACAACAACCATCTCAACAACAACAACAACAGCCAACTCAGGACGGAGGATTTCCTACCTCTTCTTTCCGTCGAGCAAATCCAACCCCTTATGTAGCAAAGCCATAACTAACTCTCAAGTATATAAACAAAGTAATATTCCATTCTCTCTCTCTTTTACACACAGTAGGACAATGATAGTATAGTAAAGCGTTGCTAAAATACATTTTTATTTGGGGGGTTTTATCCAATTTTAAGCATGGTAATCTCCAGTTAATTCCATTTCGACACCGAATTGTTCATAAGACACTTTATATCTCAAACGCAATGGTTCCTGGAAACAAGATTTGTTTGTCTCTTATGGTTTGATGGGTTGGTTTTTTTATGCTGCCCTTACCTTATTTGGATTGTTCAAGACAATGCCTTGAGTAACAGACTTGTCTGATTTAGGTGGTATGATTTGAGAGGATTGAGGTTCCATTTTAATTTGCATAGACTAACAATGATGGTGGGAGTGAGTGAGTTGCATGAATGAAAAAACCATTGGCCACACAAAAGTCGCGTACGTTACCTTGGGTGCAGCTAATCTCAACATCAACTTTTCCATGGGAGCAGTAGATTGGTTAGAGAAATAAGCCTTGATTTGGCATACACTATCTTGAGGGTTCTTCATCTGTAACTCGATCTGCAGACCATTCTTATTAACCAAAACAGCTGAAAAAAAAAAGCGTCAGTAGAGTGAACATGGAAAGACCTGCGTGGTGTATCATTACCAGACTCGACATGATTGTCTTGACTAGTAGTAGCGTTAAATACAGGAGATGGCGTTTGTTGTTGTCTAGTTTGAGATGGCACATTGATGTTGGAAATAGAGGGCGAAGCAATCTCTGAATGAGAGGCTAAAGGAGAAGAGTTGTTGGGAATACCGCCACCCAAGAGGTCAAAAATGTCGTTGGTTTTCTTGGGCTGTTGTTGTTGAGGAGGTGCTGCTGGAGAGGAAGAAGTAGCACCCAATAGATCAAAAGCAGAGAGTGGTTGTTGACTCGATGGAGATGAAATACTAGTGCTTCCAAAGAGATCAGACAGCTCGTTCAAGGCACTCTTATTGTTGATGCTGGGACTTGCGGATCCAGTCGATGAAGACATGGCGGGTGCATCGTCCAAATCAATCAAACTGATGGCTTGCTTGGGCTCTTGTGTTGTGTTGGTGTCTTGGGTAGGTGGCTTTCCGCTAATCTCGTATTGCGTATCGTACAATCCCTTCTTTACATCAGCAAATTTAGCCATCACATTGTTAATCATGTCATTCAACGTAAGCAGGTTTTCTATTGTTTCCTCTGGTGCGTTAGTATACTGCTAGTACAGGAAGCGTATGATGCATACCAATCTTGTCATTGTCTTCCTCCTCGGTAATCATTTTTTGAATCTTTGGTTGAGCGCTAGCACAAGCACCCTTCAAATCCTGGTGCAAGCAGTTGTTGGTTTCTCACTCTCTCTCTCCAAACTCCCTCCCAGCTTACCATGATGGTCTCGTTTCTATCCACTTTCTCCCCGGGCTTCACTGTTTCTAGCATCTCATACAATAAGATGGCCTTATCCTGAATCTTGGAAAGCTCGTCTTCAAACTTTTGACTGTAATCAGGGGTTTGTCTAGTATCCTATACAATGGTTCATTATCCTATCCCACCACTGACCCTCTCCTTCTACCTACAAATCCAGACATGATCTTCATCAATCGATTAGCTTCCACCAAATCTTGAGGTCTACCACGACGAATCAATTCTTGCAATTTCTATACAGAAAAAAAGTAAGTTCTTCAGGCCTCCATCCAACTGGAAAAAAAAACTGACAGCTGATTGAGCAACACGATCTTCCTCCTCCAATTCATGGGCTGATTTCAAAGACTGTATATATACACAGGATGGTGTGAGATTTCGTGTGAAATTGGATTTTAACAACAACTTACATCTGAAGGCGCTAATGCAGCCACCGAAGAGTCTCTTAACTCTGGGAATCGATAACCTAAGCTCACTTTTTGTGTCAGTATACTTGTTCATCATGCGGCGAAAATAGATGTATAGTTTACCCTTGAATCTCAGCAATCGATACATATCTTTGATATGAACCAGGTCATCCTTATGTCTCGACATGTCTGTCAGTGCCACCTTCCATTCCTTGATAAAGTAGAGAATTCTTTGCACCACAGGACTAGGGAAGGGCTATATAGAGATGAGTGTCCCCATCTAATTGCTTGTAAATTGGGGGGGGGGGGCGCAAGATAACTTACGGCAGGGCGCTCTGGAAATTTGCGAACCAATTCATTCAAGAATTCCTTGGAGGCAATTTGAAGGTGAAATGGGTAACCGCAATTCTTGACGCAGTTGTCTAGTAACTAGAAAAGAAACATGTTTTCAAGCCATACAAAAGCAACAATCCACATGCTGTAATCGCTTACAGTGAGTGCCAACATGGCTTGGTTCAAATTCTTGCTATTGACTAGCTTGACGATAGCAGAAGCAGCTTCTCTTGGACTAGGTGGACATGCATTTGTCATTTTGCTCTTGTAGACACACACAAAAACAACTTACGCTGAGCCTTGCTTCTTGTTGATCATCTCGCAAATCTCGAGATTAAGACTTAATTCAGGTTCATAACGCGCAGGACTACACGCTCCCTCTGTAGTGATAATGCAACATGAGATTTAAACGAGTTTTTTCTTTGCTGATGGTCATTCCCTAATTACCTATGATGGCGATTAATGTACTCGGCATAGATTGTATGTATATGTATATATAAGTTGGATAGAGAGAGAGTTGAACAAGAAGAAAAGAGAAAAAAAAGAAAAAGATAGGATGATGATGATGAATATTAACCAAATTCCGTGCGTGCGTGTGTGTATGAAATTTACTGTTTCGCTTTTGTGTGCAACGTCTGGCAAAATGGAGGGGGGGATTAAATAGCCGCATATCTTGAACTCTCTTTTTCCTCTTTTATTTCACTTTTTACTACTACTGACAAAAGAAAATGAACGAATTTGCAGATATCCATATCCGCTGGAACAATGGCCAAGATCTACTGCTCAATGTATCGCTATATGATGACAACATGGGTGCTATCAAGCAGCTGGTAATATGCATGTCGCTTTATACTACTACACAGAATCCTTATGCCCCCCTCACTACCTGATAGATTCGAAAGAATGCTGTTGAACAGACATCCAAGAAAACGATCCGCTTAATACATCGAGGACAATTACTCAATAACGATCTATACACACTCTCAGACTATGGCATTCAGCAGCAAACCATCTTTATTCACTGTGCATTATCCGACCCTATTATTCCAACCAACATTATCCATGACATTGAAACCACAGACAAAGATGATGTAAATGGCGGGATGATGATGATATCACTTTATGACAAGAGGCACTAATTGCATCCATAGTCTATTTCTGGGTTTGATAAGTTGCGTGAATCTGGTTACAATCAAGAAGAAATTCGCTCCATACGACTGCAATTCCATCAAATGCAGCCAACATCCAACTATGTCGATGGAGGTATGGCTTGTTTAGGCAAATGATCGAGCATGTTTAACCAGTTGTATGCTACAGAGCCACCGAGTGTTCAAGATTTGCAATTGGAAGAAGAATGGATGGAACATACTGGCGGCAGACGATTACCAGAAGGATGTAAGGCAAAGCCGGATATACTATTCAGCCACCAGCTTGAGACTAATATATTATATAGATGCACAAGGTTCATTCAAAGAGATGGTGTGTGGATTACTATTGGGCTGCTTCTTGGGTGTTTTATGCTTGTTTTGGGTTAGAGAATCTGTATTTACTAGGAGACATCAGATGGGTAAAGTTGTCATATTCTCATCATAATGCTGTGTGTGTGTGTGTGTGGGCATTGGCTAACACCATACTTTATAGGTATTTTAGCTGGTATGCTCATTAATGTGTCTTGTGGCATCAACTATGTATACTACTAGGCCTCTCTCTCTCTGTTCATCACTTTACTATACCCTATATTTTATTTATTGCATTAAAGTCCCCTCCTTGTCATCCTAATATAACTGTGTATACTGAAAGGTTCCTTATGCGCAATCACGTGGAATGTAGGTAGAAAGCAATTAGAAATGGCAATTTTATGCTGGACAGAGAAAGTTTCAGAAAGGAATATATGATAAAACAATGCCAGTAGAACAACACTAGAAGTATTGAGCGTAGCGAAATCAATTAGACATATACAGTATCTTTTATTAGCTAAAGCTAAGGCAAAATACCAGCCTGAGCTGTATTTAAATTTCAGAGCTTCTTCTGGTCCTCCAGATACTTCCTCTGGACATCTGAAAACCTTCCAAGGGCAATTACACAAAATTTTATTATATAAGCAACAGGTATTTCTTAACATTTATACATGCAAAAAAGACCAAAGAATCCGATAGTACTACTCTCGAAGTGATCCCTTTAGTCTATGTTAAGCAAATGTCAAAAAACGCAAAACACGTTTTTTGGGAAAATGTTTACAAAACGCATAGTAAATTGACCAAAAGACACTTCCACATGCTCCTCTGCTTTTCTGCGGTTGTTTTGAGCTTAGGAACACTATAGCAGAAACCCTCATTTTCGAGGTGAAAACGTCCATTCTTTGAAATCATCAAATTTTCCTGTACAAGTATAAGGCCAAAATGCTCAAAAATCGATGATCAAAACTTTCCCCAAAAAATCGCTGGAAAGTCATCCTTGACCTAATGCCAGGTCGTAGAACACGATTGCACCTAATTTGAGGCCGAGATGATGCTTTGTTGCCAAGATACAAGCGACTGAAATCGTTATTTTTACAGTGGCAATTACATTTTAAGGCTGCTCACACAGCAATGAGGTTATTAATGTCTGATCTGTTGGTCTACAATTGCTCATATAACAAAACAGCTTAGTATCGAATTCTAGGCTCATTAAAAGGGCGTAGATTTACCATGCAGTTGAGTTGTACTATGCAAATTTGTGAATCCACTCTCATATTTACTCCATAAACCAAATAAAATAAATACCCCCGGAGGGCGAAGCATGATGAGAGCGTAAGCGAGCATCTGCTAGTATTTTAGATCAAATTGATCCTCTCGACTCGACGCATGCCCTGAAATTAGTT
Organism: Mucor lusitanicus; assembly: GCA_010203745.1. Classification (NCBI taxonomy): domain Eukaryota; kingdom Fungi; phylum Mucoromycota; class Mucoromycetes; order Mucorales; family Mucoraceae; genus Mucor; species Mucor lusitanicus. The sequence continues at coordinate 3,090,244 of JAAECE010000006.1, read as the reverse complement.
TTGTGAGAGCTTTATATGCAAAATCCCAAATTCATATTTTTGCGTGCTGCTCTGATAATTTATTCTAAACATATGACTTTTTTGACACCATTAGATGCGGCTTCAAAACTACTACCAGAATAACTTAGAGACGATGGTGTGATTATTACATTTTACATTGCAGAATATGTTGGATGGTGTTCAAAAAGTTCAGAAATGAATGAATCGCAACGGAATTCCTGACTGGACGTTTAATCAATTTTAGCTGCTGCGTTTGGCTGGCTGGTGGCAGAGCCATCATATCAATGCTATCCTGATTATGATGGTAATCGATTGCTTGGGGAAAATATAAAGAGTACTCTAAATTTAACAGTGCTATAGCTTAGATTAAGCAAATTTTTATACATTTAATTTGCCAATGTGTATTTATTAGGTCTAAATAGCTCCCAATTGCTTGTACGAATGTAAGTGTATGAAATGATTGTCTCCAGTAATAGCCACACGAGATGAAGAGCGTTTCAGCATCACATGTCTAAAATAAACATGAGGGTGGCTTGAGAGAACGTTTGCGCAGAAAGAGTACGCCTGATGTAGGATACGCGCTCTTCTTTTTTTTTCTCTACTCAATTCTCAATGAAACTGAGAAACAGAACAACACGCGTTATAGGCGACATTAAGCAAGAGGATTGCAAACCTATTCCCCATGCTAGCGGAAGATCCACTTCTATACTAGCCTCTAGCAGCAATAGTTGTGGCCTCATTATCAAACAAGAAGACGCAAAAGACGACAAAGCATTGCTAGAGCAGCATGGTAAGACAGCTGTCTTGTATATATGTAGTAATTAGACTCATAGCAAGTGGTTTTTTTTGCAGGTGACGAGTTTGGTACAAAAGGATATCTCTACCAGTGTGATATTTGCAACCAAAGGATGCCAAATCGAAAATCGGTATTAGAACATCGCCTCTCAATTCACAACATCAAGCGCAGAATCTCAAGAACCATAGGAAATATCAACGTAGAACCTGACATACATGATCCCAATTTTTATTGCAAATCATGTGAACAAGGCTACATCAATAGAAAAATGTTCAGACATCATCTAAGAAGAACACATTTTCTAGCTTTGGAGAAGCTCCATAGCTATAAAGTACCACCGAAGGGCATTTTTCCTGATCCTGATGATCCGAAATTATATTGCAAAGCATGCAACCATACATACGCGAGTAAGATCAATTACAAAAGACACTGTCGATACATACATGGAGTGACATCCTTCAAATCTGCAAATCAAAAGTCCAATACCTCGAGCAATATGATTGACACTTATTGTCAAGCCTGCGATAGGCGTTTTTCAAGCACGATTACTTACCGTCATCACCTTTTGTCTATTCATCGGGTAGATAGAACAGTGACACAACAAAAACAAAACGACACGGTGCCAGATGCAGATGATCCCAACTTTTACTGTTGTTCTTGTAACAAGAAGCTAGGAAGCAAATATTCTTTTCGAGACCATTTGGTGCTAAAGCACTCGATTTTTCCGTCAGCACCACCACGCAAACAGAGCCTATGCAAACCAGATGTTGACGATCCCAATAATTACTGCCGTGCATGTCAAAAGACGTACTCTCACAAAAGCAGTTACCGTACTCATCTTCGCCTAGTACATCGAATGACACTGCTGCCAACACTGAAAAAAACTGCTAATCGTATAGATCTGCCAGATCCACACAACCCTGATCATTACTGTAGTGTGTGCAAAAAGAGGTACACACCGTTGCGTCTTTATCGACGGCACTGTAAGCGGGTACATTTCATGACTTTATACCATGTGTCTATAGTCAATCCTAACGCAAAAATCGACATCAACAATTCTGATTTCTTTTGTGCACAATGCGAGCGCTCTTTTTCCGGCAGTCTTGTCTTTAAACGACACCTGGCACGAGTTCATTCCATTTAATTATGCGCTCATCGACATCATATCATACATTACTACACAGAATGAAAATATGTTAAAAATGGCAATAAAGTACAGTATTTAGTATAAATTTTACTTTGCAAACCGCTTTCTTGCACTCGTATTAGTAATCTGGTTTATTGGGAATTCCGGCACCTTGTCAGGTCAAGTATCAATGAGATTTCATCGTTTTCACTATTATAACCCTCATTTCAAGATTTTACTCGATACTTTTGACCAAGAGAGCCTTAGTATGTTTCTGTTTATTCATTTAATTAAGCAAGCAGCAAACAGGTGGCAATAACCGTTTTCGCTAATGGGGGACTTTTTAAGGGACGAGGAGGATGTTTGCATTGCTGATGATGTCTTGGTTGACCAACAAGATAAAGTCCTCCTGGATAAACTTGTATATGGCCATGATGTCGTAGCAGCGAACCAGGACTCTACTTGTACCGCCCAAATGGATGTCAAGACACTCTCCTCCTCCTTGTCTCTGCACACTGCTGCACTTACCCAAACATCATGTCTAGTGTAGTTGATAGGCTCGACGTACTGTTGGAGGTGGATGCGCTCGCCAATGAGCTGGTACAGTCGCAGTGACACAGTGTTTCCAATGACAGGCAACTGGTCTCTGTCGTACTGGCTAAAATGGTCATCCAGTATCATGTGCATGGCTGTCTGTACTGCTGGTTCTCCAATATAGCCCAATCTGCGCTCTGCCGCCACCGCCTCTTGTGCTGTGTCGCCGCCTGTCAAGATCTGCTTCAACAAAAAAAGAGCTTTGGTGATGTCGTGGTCGTCCATGACTCTAGCAAAGGTGGCATGTAAAAACTGCTTAGCATCCGTGTCTCTCATGATTGCAGATTCAATCAGAAATGGACAAGAAGGAAAGTTTCATCATTTTTCTAATGTGCGTGCTTTTTGTAGCTTGTCCGATCAAACCAGCAAACATGTCGTTGCTTTGAGCCTTTTTTTTCGAGTTTATTTAAAATGGAGGATGGAGCCATAGCAAAAGGACTCATGTTTGAAAATTCAACATGCAAGGCTTTTTCTGTCTATATATTTGACAGGTCCAACAAGGTATACCATCCATGTGAGTGCAAGTGGGTGAGTGTGTGTATCGACCCAGGCACAACATAAAATCATGGCATGTCAGCCTCATGGCTATAGTAGTAGTACTTGCATTTCGCTTCTCATTGCATTCTATGAAAGCGCTATACACAACGATGAAAAGCAACAAGTATACATACAGAATCGAGTTTAATGTATGTGTTACACTTGTTTGATATTGTACCTGCCTCTTTTAAAACCCCCTTTTTTTTGCACTATAAATTAATCACCTCCTTAAATTTGTTGTCTTGTTTTTTCTTTCTTTCTTTCTTTCTTTCTCTTTCTCCAGAAAAAAAAAGGACCATCTCATGAGTAATATAAGTGTACATTCCATCGAAGGAAAACGCATCTTGTGTACAGCCGATGTTCGAGGTAAGCAAGCAGAGTGTGTCACTCAAAAAGAGAGAGAGAGAAGGCTAAAGCTGAAAAAAAAAAACGCTGCCAGGACACATTTCTGAATTAAACAGACTTGCCCGTGAATTCAACGCGCACTATATCATTCACACGGGCGATTTTGGTTTTTATGGTAAGCTCAAGAGGGACACGGGTACAAGCTATGATATTGACATGTTGTTTCTCGTGTGATAGATAGATCAAGTTTGGATAGAATTGGTGAAAGGTAAAAAAAAGAAACATGCACACATCAGATCAGATCAACTCAACGCACACACAGACCTCTGAAGCACTGGATCCAATACACCACATTGATGCCATCACAAACTCGTTCTAGATTACTGGCATCCAGTCCAGACCAAATGTACCGTACGCTGGAGCAATCACCTCACACACTTTTATCCGAATTCTCTGAATTTTTATCGGGCAACAAGCAACTGGATGTACCCGTGTACACTGTGTGGGGTGCTTGTGAAGATGTCGCCATCATTGAAAAGTTTCGTCATGGAGAGTATCATATCGACAACTTGTTCTTGTTGGATGAAGCGTCCACACATGTCCTGGATGTGGGCGGTGTCAGTTTGCGTCTATTTGGATTAGGTGGAGCTGTAGTACAACATAAATTGTTTGATAATGGAGAAGGTAAAAAAGTTGTTGTCCCCCCCCCACACCTGTTGAGGGCGTCTCGTAAAGTGTAAACTCACCTTTTTTCGCGCGCGCGCTTCTTTAGGCACAGACACCATTGCTGGAGGTTTAGGCGTCATGTGGACAACTGCATTGCAAATTGGCGAATTGGTAGAATTGGCTTCCAGTGTCTATGATCCCACTGAAACGAGAATGCTGGTGACACACGCCAGCCCCGGCCGAGAGGGCTTATTGGCTCAACTGGCCCTCACATTGCACGCTGATTTTACTATTTCTGCAGGCTTGCATTTCCGCTACAATATCGCTTACAATGAATTTGCTTGTCAGCCTGAAATCGATCATTTCCGAAACAGACTGATTCAATCACAAGAGCAGTTTATGCAGCTGTGGGATGCTATCAAGGAGCAAGTAGAGGAATCTGTAGAGTAAGTTGTGTGTGTGTGTGTGTGTATAGTGCCTCTGACTGATTCCTTACAGTGAGCATCAGTATGCCCTCCTTCGCAATGCTTTGAACGTGGTCAACCGTATACCACCTTCCATGGCCGACTTGGAAGAAACCACTTCTCAATCGTCTAGCTGGGAACGAGATGAATTGGCATTCAAAAACATGTGGAACTTTAATTTGCCTGATGCTGCGTATGGATCACTTTTATTCAACATTCATCAAGGCATTGTGGCCTCTGAAATGAGATCGTATGGTCTCAACTTCTCTTACCGCAAGCAACAGCAACAACAAGCAACTTTATCGCCTGCTCCATCCACCATCTCTACCGCAGAGAAACCCAATCAATACAGAAATAGCACTTTTGAAGATACAGCTGATACCAACAACAATTATAATACCAATCGTAATTCCAAGCGACAAAGCATGGTAAAATTCATATTGTTGGGCTAGTATACAGTACCCGCTAATTCTTGTAACATGTAGCAACGCAATCTTTATACTGCGTACGTGGGCGGATTATCGAATACGACAGTGACCGAGCAAGACATTAGAGAATACTTTGGTCATGACAATGTCATTGGCGTCAAGTTTCCCATTGATCCCACTACACAATTACCAAAAGCACACTGTTATGTTGACTTTGTCAATCAATACGCATTGGAACAAGCCTTGACTAAAAACGGCGCCATCTATCGTGACAACAAACTCGTCATCAACAGACCCAACACGCAATTCTCAGACAGTAGACGAGGCGGTGGTCGAGGTGGTGGTCGAGGTCGCAGTTATCGTGATAGCAGAATCATGAATGATCATTAAAAGAAATAAACACACACTATTTGAAACTCTTTGCTCCTTTTTCGGGTGTGATGATACACTCCCCATTATGAGGACGGAAAGCCAAATCATTCCATGACTCAGGCACCGCATCTACTGCTGGCTCTAATACTTATCAACGAGTGCCTTACTCTAGTTATCATGCAACTATACAGAGGAGACAGAGTTTCATGATATTAAATGACATCACAACATGATTGTTTAGTAGTATACACGCAAACACAAGGTGGAGAAAAAAAAATACATGGATCAAATGATCATTTCATACACTTTATATAAAAAAAAAAGTGTGGGATAAAAACTCCCTTTTTTTCTTGGTATCTCTCTATTTTTTTTTCGCCAAGAACAGATGAAATTCTTTACCTTATCCGCAGTTGTAGTAACTGTCTTGTCAGTCATTACGGAAGCTGCTGTTACCAGGTAAGCGCTCTTTTCTTGAGCTTGTATAGCGCACTGACACAACCCACACAGAATCCCTATCAAAAAGATTCATGAAACACCATCTGAAAGACTACAAAGATACTCTCATACAGGAGAATACCTGACCCAGAAATACTTCAAATCCTCTCAACGCAGCACCGAGTCCCTGCAAACATTCCAGGTAGAGGCAGACGGAAGCGCCAAGCACGGTGTCCCCTTATCCAACTACATGAATGCGCAATACTATGGCGAGATCCAATTAGGCTCTCCTCCTCAGACCTTCACGGTCGTCTTTGACACAGGCTCCTCCAACCTGTGGGTCCCCTCCACACACTGCAGCTCCATTGCTTGCTTCTTGCACAAGCGCTACGACTCTGCCAAATCGCAAACCTATGCTGAAAACGGCACGGAATTCTCCATTCGTTACGGTACTGGCTCGCTGGAAGGCTTTGTCAGCCAAGACGATTTGCATGTGGGCGGCATCAAGGTACAAGGCCAAGGCTTTGCTGAATCCGTAAAGGAGCCAGGATTCACTTTTGCTTTTGCTAAATTCGACGGTATCTTTGGTCTCGGCTACGACACCATTTCTGTGCAACACACGGTGCCTCCCTTTTACCACATGGTGAACCGTGATCTCATTGACGAGCCCTTGTTCAGTTTCTGGCTCAACGATGCCAATGGCGAGGAAGGCGCTGCTGGTGGTGAGCTCATCTTTGGCGCTACAGATCCATCGCATTACTCTGGCGAACTGGTGTGGTCTGATGTGCGTCGTAAAGGATACTGGGAAATCACCATGGAGGACATCAAGTTTGCTGGCGAGTCGATTGAATTGGACCCTGTTGGCGCTGCCATCGATACTGGATCCTCGCTCCTGGTCGCTCCCACCACCATTGCCGATCTGATCAACCACGAACTGGGCGCTGAAAAGAACTGGGCTGGCCAGTACATTGTGGACTGTGCCAAGATCCCCGACTTGCCTGAATTCTGCTTTGTGTTTAGCGGCAAGGATTTCTGTCTCTCGGCTGAGGACTACATTCTCAATGTCCAGAACCAATGTATCTCTGGCTTCATGGGCATGGACATTCCCGAGCCTGCGGGTCCTCTCTGGATCGTCGGTGATGTCTTTTTGCGTAAATTCTATAGTGTTTATGATCTTGGCAACAATCGTGTTGGCCTCGCACCTTCCAAGTAGTGTAGTATTTTATTTCTTTTCAAATGCAAATGCTAAATAAATGCCTGCTGCCTCCCATTCCTCCTGTGTCATTTCAGGCGCTTGTCCTCCAATCACGCCAATGCGATTCAACAGACGCGCATGCTCCTCTTCCTTGGAAGCCGATGCATAGAAATCGTGAAAGTTTTCCTTGAATTTCAGCTTTAATCCGTACTCTGATGCCAGGTTTTCAAACGTGCGCCAGTGCACCAGATATTCAGGGCAATCGACCGCGTCCACTAGATGAAACATGTATTTGCAGCCAAACGGCGTGAATCCCGTCTTGGTGCCATCCTCGTCCTTGATGTGATCAAACGTGATGCTGTAAATGCTGTTACCGAACCCAAATGACCCCACAGGCTCTTGTCGCACACGTTTCACAATCCAGTTGGCATCAGGCATGGTGCCAATAAAGTAGCCGCCAGAACGTAACTGTGTCGAGACGTTTTGCAGCATGATGCGTGCCTTGTGCTCGTTTTCAAATGCGTAGTGCAGACAGAATTGCATCGATACGGTATCAAAGCGCATGTTTTTGTCGAGTTTGGGTGCAATGAGTTCCTATATAAACTGTGTTAAAGGGTTTTTTCGCTTGTACTGACAAGACTTACAGAATAACAATCCATGGCATGAAATTCAGCACTAAATGTACGATCTCTTAATGTTTCGTATCGCTTTCGCATCTGTTCCAGAGATACATTGGCAATATCTAGAGTTGTTTTAGAGTCCTCGTCTGTATGGAACATTAAGACACATACCTGCTGCCACCAAATGTTGGATTCTGGCCTTGGCCCATTTAATCAAATCACCTCCTTTGCCGCATCCCATATCAAATACGTTTTGACGAGGTCGGACGTAACGATGGATCAAGACACTCTTGACCCAGTTGTTGAAGCTTCGAAGTCGGATGATGCGAGATTCTTTGCGCTTCACGACTCCCACATCAGGTCGATCGTTGTAATGCTGTGCTACGGAGGAAGGGTTGGCATCGTATTGATGGCGTGCTGCCTTGTTGCTGTTGTAAGCTACATTGTTGCTGGTGTCGTTGTCGTAACTTCTCTTCATAATGTTGCTGGAAAAGAAAAGGGTGTAAAAGAAAAAGAGGAGGATAGCTTTTTTTTTCACATTGTTTTTTGAGACTGTTCAAACAATCCAGAAGAAGGGGAGAGCATGACAATGGATCCAGCTGGATGATGTATAAAGCAAACTCGGTAGCGTATCTAGGGTATCCACTCATGTACCTCGCGCTTGCTTTGATCGCGTCTCATCTGTTGACGGAATAAGTTGATTCAAGTAATGCAAGCGTGTGTGTGTGTGTGTGTGCTCAGGATCCATTTGACAAGGTTATATGGTTTATACCAGCAGAAACCTGCCAAATAACGCTGTGCTCTCTTGATTGTGAATACCATAATAGACTATTGAACAATGCGCATGAATTGAAACGTTGAGAATTTAATTGTGATTTGCTCTTGGTTTAACAATCAAAGCACCAATGGATCACAGGGAGAAGCCGAGAATTAAGGGGGAGAAGCATGATCCAAGGTCATTTGAGTGTCTGTGTTATGAAAACCCTCATTGTATTAATGGTCAAGTAGAGCAATGGACACAATAGTAGACTAACTGATTTGTTTGGCAGTTACAGCAAACAGGAAAAAAAAAAGGGTGTTTGTTGATATTATTATTTAATTGGAATAAACATAAGAGATCCCAAACATGAATAATTAGACGAAATAGATTATATGATGTAGTAGAAGAGATGGAATTGTAAAAAAAGATGGACATATAATACAGTTAATTTTGTCTCTTTTAAAAGATAGCATCCAAAGCACAACAGAAACACATGGCAGCCAAACTATATATATAAAGAAGATGAGATCTCTGATACATTCCTTTTTACCCTTATCACACACAGCATCCCCCCCTCTTTTTTTCCTTACCATCCAAGACACATGGAGTTATCATCCTTATGTTGTGGTTGCTGTTGGACATAGACAGTCTGTGGTTGTGGTTGAGGTGCGTAATAGGGCTGCTGTTGACCATATTGAGGTTGGCCGTACGACTGTTGTTGACCATATTGTTGGCTATAACCCTGTTGAGGTTGACCATACGATTGTGGCGGAGGAGAGTAGTATTGAGGTGGTTGTTGGCCGTATCCCTTATTGCTTTGATCCATAATGTATACTTAAAAAAGTGGAGAGAAATGAAAAAGAGAAAAAGAGTGATATCTTGTGTAAGCAAGCCTGGATCCAATTTTATACTCTCCATGCACAGCTTTTTTTCAATTGGACAATGTAAAAATAGAAAAAAGCTTAGGTTTCTTTTTTCTTTGCTAAACAGAGGTGTGGTGGGTTCTTGGCACCGATTCAAAAGTGGCGTCTTTCCTCGATAGGATTTTCCGTCTTTTCCGTTCTACAACAATGGGGGTTAGTAAGTGATCTCTCTCGCTAGCATTCTTGATGGTGGTCAAGGAACATGATACCAAGTAGCCTCTTTCATCAAGATCTGGAGGAGCCATGTTCTCTTTATATTAATTTTTTTTAAACCTCCTTAAAAATGTAATTTGGTATAATGTATACCTTATTGAATGTATAGTATACATCATGGCGTGGTCGTACAATAAACTGTATATAAAAGGAAACGGATTCATGTGCGCCAGGCGCAGCTGAAAACAATAATGTACACAGGCTTGTGTGATGTGCGCTGGCGTGTGGTTTAGGAATACAATGTGTAATGTACCATAGCTCTTTCATGGTGATGATGCTTATTCTTATTACAACATGATGCGACACATGTCTGATGCTATGTACTACAAAGCGGCAGAATAAAACAATCTGTCGTAGAGCTTGGAATTCAACTGCTCAATGAACCATCATGGTGGTGGAAAGATTCTGACATTGATGAGTAGTATATCAAGAATTGTGGTAGTGGTCATCTATTTCAAGATGGAAAAGGCGCTTGTCTGCAACAGCACTGAACAACGAGGAAAGTAGTAGTACGCCAGTAATTTATATCATTCAACAGCAACTATCGCTGCCAACGAGGAGTGCATTCGTCACGTCAAGGTTTCTTCCAGTAATGTTGAGCAAGCAATCCAGTACATGCATCTCTTAGTTCAAGCTTATTATACCATTGCCTTAATTGCTTCATTGGATACATATGGACGAACTTGATACATTTGCTATATTCACTTTGAACAAAAAATCTATTCAATTTGTGGTTATTAAAGACGATTTAATTAGATGGAGCATTCATATTATTCCAAAATCGAATCTTGGATGCTGGTCAAAACATTGACAGGCAGGGCACTTTTGGACACTTGAGATTTGGTGCAAGTAAAACTTTATATCATGCAGTTTAGACTAGACCATTGCTGAACATCCTATCCGTCAATCTTTCTAGACGCTTGTAATTATTAACAGTTTTCCTTGTGGTTTTAGTCCAAATCAGTGCTCATCAAATTAGGCTTATTATTTCAAAAAACATCCGTGCACTAACTGCAACTCATCCAATCTGAAATCCAATGAGACCATCGTCTTTTTCGCAAAATTTAGCTTAGGTAGTACATATATATCTCATAAACCAAATGATTGAAATTCACTGACTTGATACCAATATAATACCAGCTTTTCCTCCTTTGGATCCCATTTACAGGCTTGGATTTATGCTTAAACTCTTTTTTTCAAGACAGTAAATCTATTTGATCATGTCTGATACTTATGGTGGTATCGTGTGTAGTTACCTTAAGCCATTTGTACCATGAATATTAAATGTTTACTCTTGCTTTTCTCATTTCAATTACATCTTTAGTTTCAACGTCAATGCTTTATTTCTCTGAGCTAACTGAGAATTTGAGCCAATAGAATTGCTTAAAAAGACAGTTTAAACGCCGCGGACCTTGAAAAATTTTGCGAGGGTTTCCCTCTGTTTTGACGTTAGGCGGAGTTTTAAGTATTACTAAATATAGTAATTTAGTACTTCTATCATCAAAATCCCCTAAAATGCCAGAATATGCCTTACTACACACGCCAGCTTATAGTGCAAACGCTTGAGACTCTCAATTAGCACCAAGTAAGTGATACCAATCAAGTGAGTGCAGCCTATCTACCCCCTAGCCTCTGAATCAAATCTAGTTGTGCTTCAACGATAGGCGTATCCACACAACGAAAAAAGAGGGTTATGGCTCAAAGAACCATCAAAAGTGGGAAAAGTAACAAAAGGGCATCACTAAAATGTAATGGAGAACAGAAACATCGCAATACAGTTACATACAAAAAGGTAACATGCAATGTGTATCATCAAAATGACGAGTACAAGAAAGAAAAAGGTAGTAGAAAAAATTAGCGTGGTTGCCTCATACAAAGCAAGAACACCAATACTACCAGTATTACAAAAGAAGTAATACACGAAGAACAAAAAGAATGCAAGGCTACTGCACAATAGAGCAGCACTGCTAGCGATACAATGCATCAAAAAAAAAAAATACACCATAGTACTATGGTACAGCAACAAAAAAATAGTTGCGTGCAGCAGAAAAGGGGGAAAGAATAAATTGCAATAATAGAGCAAACTAATAAAGAATACACAATATTACGAGAAAGAAAGTAATAAAAGGGTTGAATGAATGTAACCCATGGCAACCAAAGAAGGGGAATATACAAACCAAACACAAACCAGACACAATCATTATATTGTAACGAACTGGTCTAAAATAAACTGTATAATTAGTATTCCTATTGTAGCGCGAAATGTGGCTCTTATCGGCTGATACTTACTGTAACAGACTTCAAAGGTGTCATCTCGAGTACTGATGGTTACAAAGGCATGCTTCTTTCGGTAAAAGTGGTGTTGTATTCAATCAATAATAATAAAAAGTATATGGTTTAATAGAAAAAGTGCAGTGCAAAAACAGTGCGAGAAAAAAAAATAAAAAAAGACGCGTTGCTAAAAGTGACTGCAGCCACTAGGCTGTGGAAGCTCAGAGCACACAGAATCTGAATGACGTGTACAACGAACATTTTGCACTGTGGTGAATGTACCCAAATGATTTTTTTTACAGTGAATTTTTTGAATCAATATCGACATGATTTGATATTTGTAAACAATTTTGTTAAAATTAGCTATATAAAGTGTGCTCAGCGTATACTACTTTCTAATAAATTTAAGGGGAGAATTTGAAGGCGCATTCAGTGGTGTCAATTTTAGAAGACTTTCAGAATGAAAAGATAAATAATTTTACGAAAATATAAAAAGCAGTTTTTGCAAAAAAAAAAGTCGAGATTTAGCATATACAACCTTCAAAGTAGCAGTTGCACAGGTTACCCTACATCTGTGCGGTCATTTTGATTTAATATACCGTGATTAACAAAACTGTCCCAATGTTTAGCATTTTTGAATTCAATGCTTTATAGCGGAGTCACATGTCGTCCAATAACAATGATTTTAGTACCATTAGAAAGCTAAAACTGTTTTCTTTAAGATCCAATTTTAAAAATTTTATTTTAAAGGCGTAAATCAGAGCTGTCATTGGTCAAAATAGGTGGGTACATTGGGACAGTACTGTGAGAGTTTTCTCGAAAATACGTTTATTACTTTTATTCGGGATTAATACTTTGTCCAATATTCTTTAGCTCTAATAACAGCTTTGATACGTCTAGGCATACTCTCTATAACTTTTTGGCACTCCTCTGGCTTCATTTGGTCGTACCAAACCTCAGTTACTCGCTCATAGAGTTCATTCATACCCTTTGTTGCTGTTTCGTACTGATTCAGGCGCCTTTTCAATAAAGCCCACATATTTTCAGTGGGATTCAGATCGGGAGACTGTGGGGGCCACTGCATGACTTGATAGGATTGCTCTTGAAGGTATTCCTTGACCAATTTTGACGAATGCTTAGGGTCATTGTCTTGCTGGAAAATTACCTGTTCACGTCGGAAGCCCAATTTCTCGATAGCAAAAGCGATAGTTTGCTCCAATTCGTCCTCAAGAATCTCCTTATACAAGGTCTTGTCCATGTTGCCATCGATCTTGCACATCCAACCGACACCAGCGTAGGTAATGGCACTCCAAAGCATGATATTTCCACCACCATGTTTTACGGTGAGCTTGACATGGTGGTTTTGGAGCTGCTCACCAGACCGGATCCAGGCCCATTGTCGTCCATCTGAGTTAAAACGGTTGATTTTGGTCTCATCTGTCCAAATGACTCGTTTCCAGTTGTCTACAGTCCAGTCCTTGTGCTGCTTACACCACGCGAGTCTCTTCTTGACATTGGCCTGACTAAGTAAAGGCTTAGTGGGCTTCTCAATAGCCCCCAAACCAGCAACGCGGAGTGCCCTGCGAACAGTTTCCGGGTTAACCTTGATTTTGAAGTCCTCCTCCAACAGTTTTGTAATCATGACGGCGCTTGAAATCCTCTCCTTGGTCGCTTTACGAACACAATAGCGTCTGTCAGCTTCCGACAATACCCGAGGACGGCCACCTTTCGAGTTCTGCACGCCGGGACAGTGCTCCAATTTGATTCGCCCAACAGTAGACTTACCCAGAGATAGCTTTGCAGCAACTTCCCGGATTGAAACACCGCTTCGAAGCATAGTAATGGCAGAGTTTACCTTGGAGACAGTAGTGGCTTTCATGGCTTGAGAATTTACCTACCTGAATAATGGAAGTCCAATTTGGATAATGGGAATCACTTGGGCCAATAAGGTCTTTATTATAAGAGACTTTCAAGGACATACCAAATTGTGGGTTTGATGTATGATGGATTTTCTGTTTTCCAGGAAGATCTCACAATATTGTCCCAATGTACCCACCTATTTTGACCAATGACAGCTCTGATTTACGCCTTTAAAATAAAATTTTTAAAATTGGATCTTAAAGAAAACAGTTTTAGCTTTCTAATGGTACTAAAATCATTGTTATTGGACGACATGTGACTCCGCTATAAAGCATTGAATTCAAAAATGCTAAACATTGGGACAGTTTTGTTAATCGCGGTATATCATAGTAAAAAGTGTCGTTTTTGCGTTCAAAATTGCAATCGTTTGATGTTGAACGATTTTCCCTTACTAGTACTCATGAAAAATCGTGAATTTTTGTCGATTTGGATCGATCCAAAAAAATTCATGATGAGGGTTTAGCATGTTGATTGTGATCTAAAGCAATCGTTTGGCACTATTCGGAGCATATAGAAGGGTGTACAGGACGAGATATTGAGGATTGAATTTGGACAATTTGGCTGGGAGAAATACCTTTTGAACTGGTAAATACACGCAAAGTACTGTAATAATGCTACAGATTTGGGCAAGACCTCAAATGATTAGTACTTCTTTTTGGATTACACCACACTGAATAACATTCGACGGAAGAAATATAAACTATTATCTTAGTAGAGTGTAGTTTGTTTTGAAATTCTACGGCAACTACTACCTTGAAAACCCTACTAGTCGTGTCTCAATAATAAAGCTTTTAATAAGAAAAAGTTTACTACTAATGAAAATATTTTTATCTGCTGTGCATTTCATTATCATGTTTCTGTAATTATTTGAATTGAAGTCTGTAATCGAATTGAGCAACAATAGCAGTTTATGACCTTTATATAAAAAGTATTATTTAAAAGCAATGCTTGCATGGTGGCAGAGCCATTGAACCTGATCAATAACATGAGTAAAATTACTTTTTTTTCTTTTTTAACTTGGCAAGAAAAAAAAACTGAACAACCCAAGTAACAACCGATTACAGATGAGATTTTACTGCTATGATTCCGAGTAAATTATTTACCGAGAAGCTCAACTATTTGGAACGCAAGAAGCAAATGAATAATCGCAGCCGCGCAGATACTGTAGTACTGTAAAATGATTTAGCCAATACTAACAATAAATTCCTCAACTTAGGCAATTGTATTGCATAGGACAGCTCGCTCCCTTCTTCGTGCTGACTGGCCAGAACAATTTTCCAAAGTAGATAATGTCAAAAACATGATATTTAAAGATGTCAACCAAAAAGCATCTACAGTTGTAGATTGAGCTGGCGAGCTAGAAAGAGAAGCCAGAAAAACAACATTAAAAAAGTAATCCGAGTCTCCTTTTGACAGCCAGGTTACAAAGGTGAACGAGCCCGTGAAGCTGAAACTAGCATCCCTGCTCATTACCACGATCATAAATACAACTATAGCGGTGTTCTCAGACCTCCTCTTAATAATTCTTCGGAGGATGAACATGTCGACGCTTTTAATGCCATCAAAAGTGGCGGAAAGATACACGCAAAATATCCCTAAAAACGTATTCTTTTATTTTGCTGTAATCCCGTCCTTCAAGGCAATATGCCTCCCGGTCAACAGAGGCCGAAAAAAGAAACACGCAAGAAAAATTCATGGATGCCAAACCGACCGCTGCCTCCTTGGTCATGGTTGCCACGACCGCATTTGCCACCGGCATCGACAAGGGGGATATAAAGTTTGTTTGGCATTTTGGAGTGCCAGAATCCATGGTTGAATATGCACAATCGTCTGGGAGAGCCAAACGTGATGGCAAAGCATTTGGCGGCCCAGCCGATTGCTGCATATTCATATGCGATTCTGAATTGAAGAAGAAAGTGGATTACCTGATGAGTGTCGACCACGCCTCTCTCTTGGGCCAATGACGTCGAAAACAACTACAGTTGCCTTCTTATCCTCGAGTATTCGACTGGGGTACAGCATCTGATACTGTGGTCCAACAATCCCTGAAGAAAATATCCATGTTGGAAGACACATTGAAGATTATTGTAGAATTGTTGTTCCGCGCTTTCCCTTGTCTACACAACGCAAAATAATGTCGTACTTTGCCCTACTACAATTCAATGCCCATCCAAACACGAGTAGCATTATTTGATTAAGTACAGTATTTCTATTAATCTTTTTATACAGTATACTGTATATAATATAAAGTAGTACAATTTTGCTTCAATTTCAGCGATATATGCAGTACTAACTGAATGTGATCTTTAAGCTCAAAACTCGTAATAATGAACAAGTCGTAGTTGATAATTGACATTTTTCGGCGCTTCATCGGCACCAATGAGCCCAAACAAATGGTTAACAAAATTTCGATGAGGAGGTATCCGAGAGGGACATTACTCCAAGGCAGAGTAATAAAAGAAATAGGGTGGATCTGCATGATTTTTGAAGGCCTCTACACTAGAAGTTCTCTAAGTACAGTAAATGCAAGTAACATAGAGCTTAAGTATTGTTTGGCATTCAATTCTCTATCGAATGGTATAGATGTCATATAAAAGTTTTGACCTTTGTCACAAATCTCCTGTTTGAGGGACACGAAATTTCACATTTTGAGTGAAATTATAGAGGGAATGCACATCTGGTACTTTAGACTGCCATATCATGGTAGATCTAATATGCAGCTGTCGAATCGTCTTTGTTTCATGTCAATCCGATGATTTTTGGTGAAGATATCCCCAAAAAGGGGTTCAGGGAAAATCATCCAATTTGGACCAAAATTTGCCTGTCATAGCAAGGGAAAAAATTGTGTGGTATTTTCAAAACACGACAAAATTTTTGATTTCTCATGCTAGAGTCATGCTAACGTTTCAAGCTAGGTACCATCCGAAAGGTAATTTTTTGCTCTACATGACCAATGTAATGAAAGGTATAGTTTATATGACAGAAACTTGTTAATTCTTGAAAAACCTTCAAAACAA
This sequence comes from Mucor lusitanicus, assembly GCA_010203745.1. Taxonomy (NCBI): domain Eukaryota; kingdom Fungi; phylum Mucoromycota; class Mucoromycetes; order Mucorales; family Mucoraceae; genus Mucor; species Mucor lusitanicus. Next base: position 3,073,562 of record JAAECE010000006.1, on the reverse strand, counting down.
CACCATCAAAAATCACCTAAATAATGCAAACCAAGACCCTTGATATGGGCACCATTGAATTTTCATTTAAATTCTGCACAGAAACCATATAAGGCTAAAGGGGTGTTTACTATCAACTATCATCCAATTTTGACATTCATGGATTTCAGAATCGATTTAGGATCAATTGTAAATACCAAATTTTCAAGGACCGCTTAGTTACAATACAAGCGATTCCATTTTTCATGGTCATTTTGGAGGGTACAGTGATGGAAAAAGCCCTTATCAACTTGCAGTTTTCAAGGTATCCATGCATACCTGACATGTTAATGCACCACCTGTCGAGTTTTGAGAGCTGTAGCTTACTTTCTTCCGTTCCATGTCGTTTCCCCAATTTAAGGTACGCATTTTCCCCCGCTTAAAAAATGTAATCAGCGAGGTGTAGAAGAAGGGTCCGCCAACTGAAAGTTTGACTCGAGACGTTTGCTCATTTTTGAATTTTTTCGACCTTTGTTCCGTTTGTGCCCGCACATTGATTTTGATCTCGGGCGTGTAGCTTACCGCCTTAGCGAAAGTAAATTTACCGTAGCGCAGCGAAGGTCGAAATTTATTGGAGCGTGGTGGTAAGCTACACGCCCGAGATCAAAACCAATGTGCCACTGCAACTTTCTGTAGTTATACTAGCGTTTTACCTATAGGTAAAACGTTGGATAAACCTTTAAGCGTTGAAAAATCAGTTTTTGCAGACCTGCAGCACGATGCAAACCTTTAGTGGCTAAATGAATGTCAAGACGCACTCAAGTACAGTCTGGGAACGACATAATACAATTTAATTGGGAATAATGGTAAGAAAATATGACAGTACGTCGCCTGAATCATAAAAAATTAAAAATATAGATTTAAGTTGAAAATGAGAAGCTAGAAGAGATTTTTTCTTACTCTAAATGACTGAGCACCTGCTAAAACTGAATATGAGTATGTAAAAAGAATAAAAATGGCCATAATTTCGGTGTAGTATATAATAAATCGACTGATTATGTTTGGTAATACGTACGTTTTACCACTTCATTTAGTAGAACTATCGTATTACCCAGCATAGTAAAACGCCGGTAAAACTATCGTAATACTCACGTATTACTCGCGTTTTACAGATCAGAAAAGTTGCAGTGTGCGGACGGTGCGTTTTTGTCTTTATCAATTAGTTTTTGGCATCTGAGGTTACACAAGGGTTGATAGCTCAATGGTAATACTTTCCTAACGCAACCAAAAGGCTGTATGTTCAATTCTTTGGTGTTGCAAGAAGTTTTGTGCTTTTCTTAAAAGTCATTCCGAATAACCTGATATGTAAATGGATAAATGTGAGGTGGATGCCCCTAGGTTTTTGTATGAAACCTTTTTTTCAAGTTGATACCGTATAAGTTTTGAATCAGTTTGCAAGAAGATAGCACAAGTCATCTGTTGTCGCATCGCTATTTTTTTGTGTGTGTAAATTCACTTAGATCCAGTAATATCTTTACTCACGACACTCTGTTGTTGGTCTACAACGCAGTTGGCACTGGCACAAAATTTCATGTATTGAATTGTAAAAAGATACTTGTAACAAAATGAAATTTTCATTAGATATAATTTGTCTGCCTCAGAAAGGCTACACAGATACACGCCACTATGTGCGTTACATAGCTTTAGGAATAGAATAGTGTAAATAGCAATGATACCTGTTACTGATTATACTGTATATTCGTAACCTGTATACACTGCAAGCCATGTATTACGGAAGTTAACAATTAAAGACTATGAGCTAATTCCACCTTGAACTTTTAACTATTGTTGACATGTATCATTACGCTTGTCCCTACCATAGCAAGCTTATCTTCTCCCCTTGATTCTTGGAAATTGGGCCAATTTGTGTCACATTTCCATTTGAAACGTTGATCTAATCAATATAGCGTATTGGTGTGCCTGAATTGAACCCCCGGAGCATACTGTTATAAATAGAGTAGCCTTTTTCTTTTCTCCCCCTTTTTCCTCTCTCTCTCTTTTTCAACTTGTTTTGCAGCCACGTCTTGCGATGCATCAAACCAGACAATTCACAAAGAGAAGACCTCAGTCTCCCTTGTTGAATCAGCAGCAAACTGTAGATGGCTTGCAAATCAACAAACCTGCTCTGCCTCGCAGCGGATTAGCGATCCAAAGCAATGCACCCATTCACTCTACTGCCACTTCCATCACTCGCTCTTTTACACCTACAACGACCACAGTAGAACATGCTCATCACGTATGGTATTTGTGTTGGATTAATAGACTGTGTATTGATATTTTGACATGTATTAGACGCACACAGAGCCTCCTCATCACCATCACGACACTTTTGCTGCTACTGCTGCTGCTGCTGCTCCAATAAATCCATATGCTCCCCATGGAAATCACAAACATACTCAAGAACCTCATCATGGACACAATAATCACCATGGACATGATCATCATGGACATGATCACCATGGATACGATCACCATGAACACGATCACCATGGACACGATCACCGCGGCCACAATCATAACGACCATCATAACCACAATCACCACGCACACGGACATGCTCACGACCACAGCCATAACCATAGCCACGACCATGCTCATCATCAACACAGCAACTTTCCTCAAGTCTATACCCAGCCTTTACCTTCGTATGCTTCGATTTTCGCCTCGTTGATTCCGTTCCAAAAGGCACTGTTGACATGTTTCATGGGACATTTCTTTATTGGTATTATTTTATGGTGGTTGGGCGTTTCTCGTGAAAGTCTGTCCATTACCGGCTTTTCTTATCTCGTTTTGTTTGATGCGTTTGGCACATTGAACAATTTGGCGTCCAGTGTGCTCCATGTCAACCCTGCTTTTACAACCATGAGCACCAAGCGACCTTTTGGGTAAGTAATTTCATAAAAGACGAAAACGAAAACACTACTGATGGTGGCGGTGACTAGTGTCAAACGTTTCGAGATTGTCATGGCCTTGGCAAATACCATCTTTTTGTTGTTTGGTACCATGTACACGACAAAGGAATCGTTGGAGCATTTACTGTTGGAGGAGCATCATGGCGGCGGAGGAGGAGATCACCATGGAAACAGGTAAGGACAGTGCAGCAGCGTATGGGATAGTGGGGTTGACGTTTTGTGTGTGTAGCGGATTTCCATTGGGCTTGTTGGTCATGTTATTGATTGCTATCGGTGCATCGTTCGCATCCGGCACCAAGCTAAAGAATCACGATAACCTGGTCAATTGTAAGCAAGAGCAAGTTTTGGCACGATGGCATTGAAAAACTCATGTTTGCTGATTTATTAGTAACCAAGCAATCATCTCAACATCAACAACACGAGTACATTCAAAACACGCCCGTGGACGCACTCGTGAAAAACATCTACTCGCTCTCGATTGTGAGCGCTGGATCCATTGTATTCGTCTTTCAGCTGTTTGGATTATCATCGCCCTCTGTCGATAAGTTTTTGGCATTTGGAGAAGCGTCGCTGATGCTGTATTTGGGCGCACCTACAGCCACAGCTTTAGCAAAAGTGCTGTTACAAACCATGCCGGATTCCATGACACACGCTATTGATCATCACCTGCGATCCATTCAGCAAATTCCAACCGTTGTGTCGGTGGACAAGGTGCACTTTTGGCAGAATGCCTATGGAAAGTGTATCGGTACATTGGAAGTGCATACAAGACCGGATGCTGATGACGATGCTGTCATCAATGCAAGCTTTGATATCTTGGAGCCTTTGGTAAAGGAGAATGAGGGTGAATTGACCATCAGTGTCATCAAGATGAAGTAGAAGGATGATAATAATAATAAAAAGTTTTGATTCCAAAATATGATATCAATGATGGCAGCATGTTTTTATTGACATGGCAATCTCTTACTCTTCTGCTAGGTCATCTACTTCTTCCATGGACACAGCGCCTTGCCTCTCCAACAGCACTGTGTCTAGATTCTTGAGTGCCTTTTCCAGCGGTTCTGATTTATCCAGTATCGTCATATCAGGGCATTTATACAGTTCCAAGCGCTGTATATCAGATACATATCAGCACCAAGTGATCCAACCTTCATAATATGCAGAAAGCTTACCTCTGGGTCCGAGGGAGGCAAAGTATTGTTCTTGTTGTTGACCTTACATATATCCGCTATCAAATCGAGTGCTTTCCCCACCGAGTTTTTCTACATGTACACAACAACACTGAGGATTAGACACATACACACATATAAGCAGCCCTATACTTACCTTGTCAAAATAGACAGACTGTGAGTCCACTTTAGATTCTTTTGGCCCCTGAACATAGATATAGATGCGAGATGCAGCAGGCACAGAGGGGCTTCCCTTGGCCTGTGATTTGATTTTCATCAACTCGACCATGCCGCCATTCTTGCTCCTGACAGGCACAGATGTAATGACCTTGCGTTTCTTTGTGGGTTGCGATGTGAATGTCTTGGCCACTTTCTCTTGCGCTGCCAGCTTTCTTTCCATCTTTCGTTGTTCGTCCGTGTCTAATGACTGACAGCTGTGTGAGGCGGGATGCCGATGTCTATCATCATCTACCAGTGTTAGTCCATCCGAGAGCAGTGAGTTCTGGATACATATATACACACTTGAGACAGAAATCTTGATCACAGCCATTGCAGTGCACAGGTCCAATGCGAGGATCAATGTCTCGACATCCCTTGACAGTACATTGTCGATCTATTTTCTTGATTGTGTTGCTGGGAGGATACAAGTAGAGATGGCATTTTGATTGCTTGTGCTGTTCCAGCTATACAGTCGTATACTGCGATGAGCCTTGTTGTTCGACGCAGCATGTTTATGCTACTCTCCAACTTACTGCTTGCTCCAATCCAAGTTTTGCATCCTTGGGTGCCTGAATCAACTGCTGACAGTCATCGCATTGCACCAAATCCTTCGTTACTTGATTCCAATGCGAGCACTTGTGATTTGAAGGTAATCTGTGATCACCGCTATGTAATATTTGGCATTGTTGAGTTGGACCTCTTTCTCCCGTACACACACACACACGCTTGACATTCATGCTTGTATATCCTACCAGAATGTTTGATGACAAAGGGGACAGGCAACAGGCAAGAAATCTATCCTACTAGTCAATCTCCCGTCCTCCTTGGCATCACAGATGCAAGCTTACCTAATGAGTTGCAGCCATCCAGTTGGCAGTTTTTTCCAATTTGTGGTAATTCCATCTAATGTAATAGGGTCAAGAAGAAGAGAAAAAAGAACAACTCCATGATGATGATGATGCGTCCCTTTTAAAAAGCACATGTGTCCCTCCCAATATCATCGTCACATTGAACAAAACATCAAGATCCACAAGCATCCATTGTCTCTCATTGCTACCATAGCAACGCTTTATTATGTCTTTTTCTTTTTTTAATATACAACTGGGAGAAAACGAAAAAAGTATAGGTGCTGGTGTGTGTGTGTGTTTGTGTTTGTGGTGACAGCAGATACGAATGTCAAAATGATGGTTGATTTTTTACTGACAACGACGACGGAATCTAAGCAGAAGCTGAAGCAGAAGAGGCAGATGTCACATTGACTTCTTCAGCAGCAGGAACAGCCTTGGCTTGTAATCTAGCTTTACGGTTGTTGTGATTGATGATCTTGGACTTGAGCTCCAAAGCCTTCTCGCTAAACAGATTCTTGTCTCTGGTCTCCAACAGATATTTGTCCAAACCTCCCTTTTTGTCAATGGTACGTAAAACTGCAGTGGTTACTTTGACTTCAATGAATTGTGAGAGTGATTCTGAATACAGGTTTTTGTTTTGAACATTAGGCAGCCAGTTGCGTCTGGTCTTTTTCTTGGAGAAGGGATTCTATATATATACATGTCAGAAAAAATGTGTCAAAAGTGCTTGATGTGTTTTGACATGTACATTGTTACCAAACTGAATGTGCTTTCCACCAAAAAGACCACGTTGAGCACGCTTGAAAGTGGCTCTTGCAAGAGCATAAGCAGGTTGTGCAGATAACATGTTGTATCGAGATGAAAGAAAAGCTATTTGCCCCGGAAAAAAAGAGGGGGTTGCAAAAGCTCAAATCAAATGGGAAGGGGTGTGTGTGTGTGTCGCAATGATTAGAGTCACTTTCTGTGACCTTTCAATTCCTTGAGATGGCTGCAACAATGCTCCCCTTCTCAAACAAGCCCTTTCTTGAAAAAGAAAGAAGCTCTACTTGCACATCATGACCGAAGATTTCCCTGAATACATCATCAAGGAGAGGAAGAGCCAGGTAGACAAGTCTAGTAGATACAGACACATTGCTCGCTACTAATCCAGCAACCACACATGTTTCAGGAAGGCGAAACCATGTATTACGTGAAGTGGATTGGATGCGATCATGAAGAGAATACGTGGGAGGGCGAACAGAAAATGAAGCTGTAAGAAAGGGGGGACATTTCTCAGGAACAGAGATATTCATCACATTTTGTAGAGAATGGCCAGAGGCAGTGCGCAAATACAAAAGCCACTTACAAACCGGCAGCTACGATCAGCCAAAGCCCAAACTCTTTTCTGAACAAGAAGTGTTTGCTTATACAAACTCGGTCTATGATTGGGAAGAGGCTGTGGATTCAATTGAATACATAGAGAAATCAAAAATACCCGGGCTGCTGGTCTACGTCAACTGGTAAGGCGTATTGTCCATGTGTATCCATAATACTGCAATCAGTGACATTGGATCCGTCATAGGAAAAATGGATACAAATCAGTACACCACTCTACAGAAGTCTATGCTAAATGTCCACAAAAGGTAATTAACATGGAGAGAGTCTGGTTTCTTTGTTGTAATAGTGTGTACTCATCTGTCAACATATATAGATGATTGAATACTATGAGCAGCATTTCAGATTTCGCAAAATCTATGAATACTAATAATAGGCATTTTATCCACATCATTTCATCTACTACTACATCATTTCAGGGATCCAGCTATAGCTAGCTAGTAATACACAAAACTGTGCCTAGTAACAGTAAAACTACCATCCATTCAATCTTCCGCATCAGTCAATCACTTTCTTATTCGCAATTTGCAACACTTTTAGCCCAAGTTTTATTAGTAGTTTCAATGTTAATTTTAATAAACCATGCGAAAATCAATCAAATGCCTGTGGGTAATTTTATTCTTAGCGACTTGGAAGCGACTTAAAGCGACTGACTCGTTTTCTATGCATCAAGACTCATCATAAGAAGCAACAGGGCTCTGTATGTCTCTGGATACCTTTCAGAAGTGGATTTACAGCTGCAGATGCAGTGTTTTGAGCGCTTTAATGACGCAATGAAACACACTTGTGTATTCTGCCCCTTTCAAACCCTGTGAAATTGCCAGTATCCAAAGACTTTTACTACATATAGTAGCTCATTGTCCTCGTCATGCGACAAAAACATGTTGTGTCTTAATCCAGTGGTAGGCCAAAAATGAGGTCGATTACCTCTGCTGTACAACCTGAATGAGGCTGATCGACGCTGTGGATACATTGGACCTGGATGAGCTGACATTTCATCCATCATCATGTGCTGATACTGCATCCACCGGCCTTGTAAGCCGAGATCATGCATAGCTCTTTGGATTTTCTTTTCTCCTTCAGATCTGTTATCTGACATTGCATAATACTGTCTTGGAGGTGGTAGATGCGGTGGCATGGCTCTGTATATTCGCTTGCTGCTGTACATGGGGAATGGCGCGATAATGGTTAGCAGGATATGATCTGTTGGAACCTGATGATCGGATGCTACTACTACTACCATGCCGTCCAGTGATTGGAGAAGCAGCAGAAGCCATAGGAGGGGAATATTGATCCGAGTAATAGTCATCTGTTCTTACTGAAGAAGACATGTTGTTTAAGATAGATTATTGTTATTATCATGCATCGCTATACTGTATATAAAGGAGAGCTCTATTGTAATTTATCACTGATCTAGAGCTGCCTCCAAAAACAACAAGCTACAAAAAGCACGCACATCAGAAAAATGATGAAATCTTTCTTTCTTTCTTTCTTTCTTCTCCATTTCTGATTAATTTTTTCGGTAAGTGTGCAATAATGAAAGACACGGAGACTGTAGAGAAGTTTATACTTATCACCTTTGCCAGAGTCAAGGACAGCCACCACGGCAGACCAGTATATGGCGCTGCAGCTATTCCCTGGGTGAGGCAAATCTTGGCAGGCTGTATACACACGAGGGGCGGCAGTGCGCAAGCTCCACATCGTTGGAAAATCAGCAGTGCAGTGGGCCATGCGTATGATTATGGCTGACCACTTTAGCCAGTATGAGGATGGCTATTTACCGGTTATCGCAAAGACTGTGTCGTTGAAGCTGCACGAGCTCATTGGCAAGCACATCGACCTCAAGCAGTACGTCGAGCCCAATAACCACAAAGAAACAATGGACATGATATTTGGGTAAGTGCAGTGTGCAGAAAGAAGGAGGAGAGTGTCTTATCATCACTTGTGCGGTAGAATCCTGTCTTGCTGGTATGACACCATGGCCGTATACAGGCTTATTCAGGAGGAGGTCATCTCGTTGGTCTACTACCAAGACATCATGAACGCAAACATCCCCAGAAGGCTCCATTAGCGAAAACGATGAAATCTTTTACATCTCGCAAAAAAAAAAATCAGAGAGGGCTGCATTGGATCGAAAGAAACAATTTCAAGTGCATCCACAAACCCGCCAGCTCAACAAAACACACCTACTACATTTCAACCATACCGCTCCACATTAGATTCTCTTGGTGTTACCCGCGGTATGGATGTGCGACACAAGAAACCAGGAATCTTGTGCCGTGCTGAAAGCAATGGAGGTGTTTGCAAAGATCCTGTTTGTGCTGTCTTTGATGGAACAACCTCTGCTGCTCATTGGAAATTCTTTTGGTCCCTGTCCAACGTAATGCGATATACCGGTCCATAGCAGGCGGTATCCCTTCTCGTGGTAGACTACAGCCTTTGACTCTCACAATTGTCCTGTCTGCTTGTCCCCGCGTGGATTTGCCAGCCACCTGTTGCTCTTTGATTGTCCTTCCAAAGAAAAGGTCTGGCAAGGCTTTATTGGTGTATACGTCAATCATTGCTTTCATACATTGATTCATTTATAATAAAAGAAAATTCTTGGGATCTTGAAAAGTAATCAATGCATTTTATATACATATAGCCGCTATGCACTTTTGAAGCATTACTCTAAATGTTGAGATTTTACGTGTAAAGGTCTTATAAAGTAGTTTCAAGAGTTGCATCTGATTAAGAGGGTTGTTTTTATTTATTTGATTGATAAACTATTAGTATATGCTGGCTTACACTCACATCATGCTTCGCCCTCTGAGGGTATTTCTTTCATCTGGTATAATGTAGAGTACATATGAAAGTATAGATTCACAAATTTGTACAATGCATCTCAACTACCTACATAGAAAATTCGCGTCCTTTTGATGGACCAAGAATTCAATACTACGCTGTTATGCTACCGTATATGGCCTGAGCAATTGTAGTGCTAGACCAACAGATCCGTTATTAAAAAGCGCATTATTGAGTGAGCAGCCTTCAAATGTGTTTACCACTGTAAAAGCAACAATTTCAATCGCTTGTATCTTGGCAACAAAGCATAATCTCGGCCTCGGAACAAGTGTAATCGTGTTCTACGACCTAGCATTAGGCTAAAGATCACTTTCCAGCGATTTTTTGGGGCATTTTGCCCTTGCTCCTGTAATGGAAAATTTGATGATTTCAAAGAATGGAAGTTTTCACCTCAAAAGTGAGGTTTCCTACTATGGTGTTCCTAAGCTCAAATCAACCGTATGAATGTAATGCATAATGTGCAACTATCTTTTGGTCAGTTTACTATGCGTTCTGTAAACATTTTCTCAAAAAACGTGTTTTTTGACATTTGCTTTGCACAGATTAATGGGATTGCTATGAAAGTGGTACTATCGGATTCTTTGGTCTTTTCTGCATGTACAAGTGTTAAGAAACAAGTAATACTACCACTACTGCTTGTATAATATAAACGCATTAGCTCTGGAAATTTATTTGTCGTTAATATTTGCTGCAAGCTAAGAAGGGATACAGCGAGAGAGAGAGAGAGAGAGAGAAAAGGTTTACTTTGTACAATATTAAACAGCGAGAGAATACTACAACATGGAAAGATTAAGGATGTGTATGAGTGCAAATGAAGATTTTATTTATTTAAATGTTGTTCATTTGCTCTTCAAATTGCTTCATTGCCTCATCCAATATTGAGTTGAGATCAATTGTTGGCAGTCTTGGTATTAACGCTGTTCATCTGCTCCTCGAATTTTTGCATAGCCTTGTCAAGGATCGAATCGAGATCTAACAGTCTTGCTTTCTTGGAGGTGGTGAAAGCTTCTCGTGGGTCCTACGCAGACAATCAATTGACCTGAAGAATGCTGAAAAGATACCGCATTAGTATAGATACAAAACTTACCTCCTCACTCAAGCGCTTAGCGCCAATCTGCATAGGAATGCGCGAAGGGGATACTGGACCTGGGCGAGTGGCCTTGGAAGGTTTCCAAATGTCCAAGAGGAGTAGTATCTGGAGGACCAGAAGAAGCTCTGGAATTTGAATTCAGCTCAGGCTTTGTAGTGTTTTGCATGGTTCAAGGCACTTACTGGTTCTGCAAGACTTTTGCTCGGCAGGATTCTGATGGCTCCAGGTGCAAATTGAGCAGGTATGCCAGGCACTTTGATTAGAATTGGGCATTGATTACCCTAGCCTTAGCTATAAGAGACACTGTAAAGGTCTGATTGATTGAGCGTAGCGAAATCAATCACTTCTAGTGTTATCTACGCGTATTGTTCTATATTATATTCTTTCCTGAAATTATCTTGTAAATCCAATTTGTTCAGCATAAAATTGCCATTTTCAATTGCTCTCTACCTGAATTCCACGTGATTATGCTTGAGGAAGAACCTTTCAGTATCTCTAGTTGGGGATATAGAGGAAGTTAGGATTAGGAATAGAATACCATCTCCACCCGTTTCAACCAATTTACCAAATTTCAATCTTCTCCACAATCATTCTATTTACAGAATTTTGGTTTGTATCGTTGTCAATGACGCTGAAAACGTAATCCAGCAGTTCAATGAGCAGTCGAGTATTTCATTATGGATGTATGAATGAAAACAGAAAAAGAAGATAGAAGAGGGCTGAAATCAGCTATGATAAATCAAGCTAGGGATTTGAATCTGCTGCTTAATTTTCCACGACTTTACATTTTGGCTGCGCTAGGTAAGAAAGCCCTCATATATCATAGATCAAAATGCCATTCAATCCTGGATCAGAAGCTGGATAGATATGGCTTTAGGCAAATTTTTGCTTGGCGCCATCAAAAAAGCCTGTACAGGGCATAACATCTTACTACATTTAAAAGTGAAATGAAGGATGGAGTGATTCTCCTACCAATATAATGCAGCAGTGCCGGTTGTGTACCACGACAGAGTCCGCGCAACAAGTATAGATTGCGCGTGGCTACACAGAGCATACGGCCATGGTGAAATGTATTGAGTCATTGATCGATGTAGCCAAATCTATACCATAGATGTAGCCAGCCCTTTACCATAGATGATGGTGCTGCTCCTCCTCTCATATGTTCAATTCTTTAGAATACTTACTACAGCCATATAATACAATAGAAACAGTGGTGATGGTGGGCAAGATATTATCTTTCTTTGACTTGCAGAGAGCTTATTACTAATCAGAGTTTATCTAATCGTACATTTGCGATATGCATAATATGAGGAGATCATCTTTCTCAGCGTTTCCGCCGACTACTATACTTGAATCAAGGCCTTCATCCCCCCCCCATAGATTTGTTATTTTAGGAAAATGTAAGTAGCAAATTTTATTTTATTTTTTAAGGGAAACAAGAAGATAATTATATATAAATTGATAAAATCAGAATTGTCTACTGATTTGTTTTTTCTCTCAAGGTGGTCGGCCGTGGTGGTAGTAAGTAGTAGTGGTGAGTTGAATAGAATAGGGGAAACGAAAAGAAATAAAAAAAGGAGGTGGTTTTTTTTTTTTGTTTGATGAGAAAGGAAAAAAAGAGCTTTTAGTATTATGTACTAGGTAAACTAATAAGTGATGGAAAAGTGCTGTAAGTTTTGCTGGTGTTATGAGTTGCGGCATTATTAGTAGTAGCAGCAGTGGTTGAATTGTTGGTCATGTCCAGCGTCTTGTGATCCGTTGTTATTGTTGTGGCAGCGGTGGATGGTGTGTCATAGGTCACAGCCTCATCGTCTTCCATAAAGAACTGAACATCATCATCCTGTTGCTGCAGTACTAGATCCGTGGGCTGCTGTAATGAAAAGTCGTTGCTGCTTGAGCTGCTTCCACTGAGATGACCGCCAGGGATATTGATGGCCGCAGTACCTTCTATCAATCTGTCTTCATAATCGATAGGTAGACTATTGTAATGCAATGATTGCTGGTGTAGCTGGTGCTGCTGCTGTTGCTGTTGTTGCTGTGATTTGGACAAGAATGGAACTCGCCATTGTCTCTGGTCAAATGAGGATGTAGAAGTGGTGTCTCTCATGGACCAGCTATCCATGCTGCCATGGGTGGAAGGATACTGTTCTTGCTGTCTCACTCGTCTCACTTGGAGTTCGCTTGGTGTGAACAAGTCGTTTAGAGATGAAGGCAACATGGCATCGTTCAGGTCATAGTTGTCTTGTCCTCCACTTGCACTGCTTTCTCCTCCTCCTCCCAATCCACCACCTAGCGATCCAAATGAAGTTGGTTGATAACGAAGAGGCGGACTTTGCATGATGCCATTGTTGTGTATCGTGTTGCTGTTGCTGACAGAAGACGAGAGTCGACTGCTGAATGGCGATGTGCCCAGGAAAGGATCTGGCTGTGTTTCGCGTGGCGATGAGCGCATGCCCATAAAGTCTTGAGGGTGACTCAGTGCGTTGTTGTTGCTACTGCTACTAATACTGCGTCCTTGATTGCGCCACAGTTGCTGCTGCTGTTCATGAAGATGGAGCAATGACACGGCGGGGGCTGACGAGCCAAAGGGATCATGGAGGAAGGATCGATGGTCCAAGTTGGAGGGCGAGAAGCTCATCATCTGATCTGCAGTTTTTCTTCTTGGGAAGGGCAGACTAGGCGGAGTGCCTGCCATCATCCTCTTGCTGCTGTTGCCGCCACCATTACCGCCTGTGCTAGTGGCACTTGTACCATACGGAGACATGGTATGCAACAAGGCGCACTTGGTACCAAACTTACAGTTACCTTTGACAAAGTACTTGCAGACGGCAGATTCTGAAGAGAGGTCTGAGCTGTGGGAAAAAGTACAGTTGGCTCCTGCTGTACAGGTGCCTTGCTTGTAGAACTTGCAAGGAACGTGAGATAGGTTGGATGCTAAGATACCAGAGTCAGTTGAAGCTCGACCAGATGCCCTCTTTTATCTTACATTTTGAACCATTGCCATTGCTGCTGCTGCTGCCGCTGCTGCCCTGATTACCGCCATTCGAGGCTGATTTCTGAGACGCATAGAAAGCCTCGGTTGGAATAGGCTGTGTACGCGACCTTTTGAACTGGAAGGGCTCCAGCTGAGACGGCGAGCTTTTGGACAGTAGATTCAGGGTGAGATCAGGCGAAAATAGCAGATTTTGATCAGTCATTTTCAGAGAGTGGATAGAGAGAAAAGAGAGAAAGAAAAGCGAGCTGCTACTCGTAGTATCAAGGTTTAATTTATTTTATGTTGGGAAAGGGAAAAAAAGGGGATTGCATTGCTAATTGGCTACGGATAAAAGTCATGCGTTTCTCTCTCTCTCTTTTATATACAAGAGATGAAATGTAACACTAGACTTATAAATAGAAGGGAGTCGTTTCTTTGATCTGATACACACACACAAAACCCGCGCTCTCACTCTATAATACAATAGGCGGCGACACGAATCATTGCTACTGCCCTTGGATGATTGTCACCTGCTCCTCATACATTGTACATGCAGCTTCGTTATGTCGCTTCCATATGCATGATAAAGCGTGAAAGAGCGAGAGGCATTGTCTATGGTATTCTTTCCTATTTAGTAGGCTGTTGTTTTCTTATTGTCAAGTATTTATAATCTGGGATGCTGCACAACAAGGCAAGCAAGTATGGCGTTCATGTCAGTATCTTTTTTTCCAATTGATGGATTGGGTTGGATTCATGTCTCCATCCTTCAAGCAAAGACATTTACTCATAGGCTCTTTTTTCACACTACCTGTAGAGATTCGTTGAGCTACAAACAATGTCTAGCCGTTTGGTCATGTTATGTTTTAGACAATAGATTTTCAGGTACCAAACCATTTTGAATGGCAGTTAATCAAGATCAAAACTCCTTACAGGATATGCTCGATACCACGGATAGCAAACCCTCAAAGCAAATCATAGCATAGGAGCTACAAGATGAGATGATTTCAGACATGCATGGCGTAGATTATACACACCTCCATTGCACATATGATCTTTTAGCAGACATTAAATCAATTTGACAGCCAAATGAACAATCAAAAACAAGATGTGCTGTATAGGATAATAATAATAAGAAGAGCTTTTTATAATTGTATTTGGAAAGAAATGACAAAGAAACGAGTATTGTATGTATATAATGTTATGTGTGTGTAAGTGGGAGCATGTGGTTCTAAATCTAATCAAACTTGATACTATGGCTTTCAAAAGAAATTTGACCACCTCTGTAGGAACCTCTCTTCTTCTTGTTCTTCTCGGCACGGAATTTGTCACCACGCACCTTGATCAAATCTTGAGAGGCCTTCCAACCGTAGGAAGCCATGTCAGAACCACCCTTGGCATCATAGGTGTTGTCCTTTAAGCGTTCATCTAAAAATTCGACTTCTTCGGGCTTGACTCGTTGGAAAGGTGTACCTTGGACTCGTTCGCGCTTCACCTTGGGACCACTAGATTAGAAGCAGGGAAAAATATCAATTTTTATTCTTTTGCAAGCGACAATGTAATATCAAATGAGGTGGTGGTGGTGGTGGGATAAATGGTTGTGTGTGGATGTATGTATGTATGTAAAAAAAAAAGTGTTCTATGTAATTACCTGTTGGACTTTTTGGGTGCAGGCTCTTCAATAGATGCTTCCTCGGCCTTACGCTTGACAGATTCTGCTTCAGCCATCTTGACATCTTCCTCGGCTTCAGAATCGCTATCAGAGCTAGAATCAGAGCTGCTAGAGCTGCTGCTAGAGCTGCTTGAACTATCAGAATCGCTAGAATCATCGTCAGATTCGCTGCTGCTGGAGGATTCGGATTCACTGGAGCTGGATTCACTGGAGCTGGAGCTGCTGCTGGAATCAGATTCACTTGAGCTGGAGCTGGAGCTAGAGCTAGAGCTAGAGCTAGAAGAAGCCTCTTCCTTCTTTTCCTCCTTCTCTTCCTCCTCTTCCTCCTCCTCATCAGAAGATGATTCAGAGTCACCGTCAGAGCTAGAATCGCTTGAGCTGGAAGAGTCAGATTCCTCCTTCTTTTCAACAAGAGTTTCTTCAGATATAGCGGTGCTGGTTTCAGACTTTTCTTCTTCTTCTTCCTCATCAGAGGATGAATCGCTGGAGCTGGAGCTGCTGGAGGATGAGCTAGATTCAGCCTTCTTTTCTTCCTCTTCTTCTTCTTCGTCAGATGATGATGAATCGCTGCTAGAAGAGCTGGAACTGGAACTGCTGCTAGATGATGAGCTGGATTCGGCCTTCTTTTCCTCGACCTTTTCCTCTTCCTCTTCATCAGATGAAGAATCACTGCTGCTGCTGCTGGATGATGATGAGGAGCTAGAATCAGCCTTCTTTTCCTCTTCCTCTTCATCAGATGATGATGATGAATCGCTGGAGCTATCCTTCTTGGTTTCGTCGGCCTTCTCTTCTTCCTCGTCAGAGGATGAATCAGAGGATGAGGAGTCGGATGAAGAAGATGAAGATGAAGAGCTGGATGACTCGGCCTTCTTGACATCAACTTCCATGGCTTCCTCAGAGTCACTCTCGCTGTCACTGCTGCTGCTGCTGCTGCTGTTATCGCTGTCAGAAGAAGCAGATGCCTCCTTCATTTCAACATCCTTCTTCTCTTCCTCTTCTTCATCAGAGGATGAAGATGAAGATGAGTCACTGTCAGAGGAAGAAGAAGAAGATGAGGAGGATGAAGAGCTATCAGATGAAGAACCAGCGCTGTATTGAGAAAAAAGGCCATCAACATCCGTACACATGACCCATCTCAAACTACATGTTTTTGCTTACCTGGCTTGATACTTTTCAAAGATCTTGGTCAAGTTCTTCTTGGTCTTTGACTTTTCAACCTACATGACAATAAAAAGTTGCCATGACAACGACATGTTTAGTTTTGACAGGCTGTGACGAGATCATCATCAAAACTTAAATACATACAGAAGGGTTTTGCTTCTTGAGGGCTTCAGCTGCCTCGGTGTTGCCGTTTTTCAGCAAGTACTTGTAAACAACAGCGTCAAGATCAGACATGGTGGATGAATGGTGATTTTCTAATGAGTGGAAAAAAAAGAGAGAGGAAATGTCAACGCAACCATGATATATATTTTTTTTTTCTGAAAAGCCACTTTTTTGAATACGCTGACTGCTTTTAGTACACAGGCAAGTCAATGGTTGCATTACAGTAGTAGTGGAGCAAGCGTACCAAAATGCCTGCTGGTCATTATATGTCAAAAGACCAAGGCAAAGGCCATCTTGGTAAAGCTAATGGATCTATACAATCTACAACCCTGCAAATATCTCAAATTAAGGGTTTATGTCCCAAATTATCTCCAGTAAAAAGCTCTTTTTGTAAAGGATTTATTTGAATATTACATCTCAACTACAAACAGTAAATCTATGCAGAGATCCTCTCAAAATCTCGCCCTTTTGATGAACCGAGGATTCGATACTACGCTGTTCTGCTATATGAGCAATCATAGACCAACAGATCAGACATTAATAAGCTCATTGCTGAGTGAGCAGCCTTCAAATGTGCTTACCACTGCAAAAATAGCGATTTAGATTGCTTGTATCTTGCCAACAAAGCATAATCTCGGCCTCGGAACTGGTGCAATCGTGTTCTACGACCTCACATTAGGCTATGGATTGCTTTCCAGCGATAATTTGGGGAACAATTTGATCATCGATTTTCGAGGATTTTCGCCTTGTACTTGTACAGGAAAATTTGATGATTTCAAATAATGGACGTTTTCACCTCGAAAATGAGGTTTTCTACTATGGTGTTCCTAAGCTCAAAACAACCGTATGAAAGCAAAGCATCATGTAAAACTGTCTTTTGGTCAGTTTACTATGCGTTTTGTAAACATTTCCCCGAAAAACGTGTTTTACGTTTTTTGAAAATAAATATGGATAGACTAATAAGATTGCTTTAAAAGTAGCATCGTTGGATTCCTTGTTTAATTCTGCATGTATAGGGTTTAAGAAATACATGTTGTTAACATAATAACATTTTGTATAATTACCCTTGAAAGAGTTTGAGGTGTCCAGAGCAAGGTTCCAGAAGGTCAATAGAATCTCTGAAATTCAATCCCAGCCCAGGCTGTAACTGATAGCTTGTCAGACAACAGAATGTTTCTAGGGTCTTATCCACCACTGAACCAAATGAGCTAGTACACAAGCATATAGGTAAGTATTGAGCGCAATGCCATCATATGGAGCACAAGTGTACGCAATGGTTCTACCTTTTTACTTTTAGGACATGTACATCTCCTTCCTTTCCCATTATCCGCCTATACATCATTCTAAAGTATATATATGCATAAAGTTTATTGAATGTGTGGTAACAAGTACGACCGAATGCGAGCGAGGCGACATGAGGAGGACCATGGATGTGAGTAGCATGTGGCCGCCGCCGCCGGTTCTGGCTGGATGACAGCATCCGGATTCACTCGCCTCAGTCAGTAGAGATACTTGCACGCCATTAGGTTGCGGCTTCATTTGGCCTCCTCCATTCTGCCTCCACCGGGAAGATAAGGTAGCCGAAATTCAACGAGCCTTCCCCATTCACGATGATGGTTGGCTTGAGCGAATCTATTGCCTGTAGTAGGGTATCAAGTCAGGACATGTTGCAGTACAGTTCTAGTGTACATACCGTCACCAAGCCTCCCATATAAAGCGGCGGCAGGGACCGCTTTGATAGAGGCCAGAACGAGACCATTGGAAGAGGCGTAGGAAGAACCATTGGAAGGGACGTTGGAAGAAGCATTAGGAGAAGTCTTGATAAAAGTTTTGATCCTGTAGTTATTTTGCATTTTAAAAAATGATTGATTATATGGCCCAAATCAGCGTCTTATTTATATTGTTTTCGAATAATGAATACTTGTTTGTTTGTGTCTCCTTTGCGTTTTGCAGGACCCCATTCTCGTTGCCGAGTGGCGGTGAGGAGGGTTTGTATTCATTGTCAAATCGGCGTGATCACCAACCCAATTTGGGTATGCCCTATGCCGGTATACATAAACTCAAAATATCGAGAAACTATACAAGACAATCAAATGCAAAACTCAAGAGAGGTTCTATCCAGGGATGACGCTCTCTGCTTTTACTAAGCAAGCTGTCCTCAGGGATTTGACAAAGAATTAAGCTAGTATAGGATCAACAATGTCTGCTAGTTGCATCAAAGAATTTAGATATAAACATGATTTAACAAAAATTTATTGGAATTATGTATATATTTTTTGGAACGGAAAAAGTATATATTTTAGTATAGCAATAGGTGGTGGGTCAGACTGATTTAAATAAGAAGGGTAGAATAGATATGTAAAGAGAGCGACTGAGTGATGGGACGACAAGAGGGTATTTAGAAAAAAAAAAAAGAAGGGGAAGGGGGTAACTTGTTTAATGAATGGTAAGATATTGTCTTCTGAAACCAGTGAGGCCAATGATGGTATCCACCATACCAGGATGAGAGGACACAAATTGAAAGATGAGCCATATCACCATTACTAATGTTCATACAGCATGTTTAGTATATATATACAACCCACAAACACTATCCAATTCTACTTACAACACAACATGGGAACCCAGAATGAAAATAATCGTTTATCTCTTCGCTTGTTTGCCACCACATGGACATGATGTTGTTGACTGGAAGAAGTACCTGGTTGCTTATCCTGTTGTTGATGATGCTCTTTTTCCTCTGTCAAACTTGTTGCACCCATAGCATACGCCAAAGCCATGTACCAAGCCAACGTCTGTTCCGCTGCCGGTGGTTCTTCCTGTTTATTATCCGCTTGATCCTGACCAAACAAGGCCGACATGTTGGCAACCATGGTAGCTGGACGAGGAAATTGCAGTAAATGATCTGCAATGTTCTTGAGGTTGAGTTCAGCAGGTTTGGCAGGCATGTTGTTCTTGATGTTTTGAAGAAACGAATTCGTGTCGGTGGGTTGTTGTTGTTGTGGTTGAAAGTGGGATAAGGTGCGTTGCATCCAGCTCATTTCTTCCTTGGGTACTAAATCACGAGCTACATCATCATCATCATCATCGTCGTAGTCTGTGGATGCGTCAATGTCGTGCACAGGTTGAGCGTCTAGGATTTCGTCGGCCGAGTGCGAGGTGCTTTCACCCTGGTTCAAGTATTGAATGGTGGGTGTGGTTGTGTGTTGATACAATTGCACCTGTTGTTCCTGGATTTGTCTGTTGCGACGGTAACGAAGACCTTGGTACACGGGCTCTACATGACGGTTTTCCTGCTGCTGCTCCTCGTCCTCCATGGACGACGATGACACGGAATCTTCAGAATCAGACAACCAGGACGATGAAGAGATACGTTGTTGTTGAGGCCATGCTGGATGCTGCTCATTCTCGTCGATATCACTGAGCCACACACTACTTGAATCCTCCAGATCAGATTCATCCTCTGCAAACGAAGTATCGACATCGGCACTCATGACAGAAGACGTGTCTTGTGTCGAATCCGAGTCATCATCGTCTTGTTCAATCAGGGGCACATGGTTCCAGAGCGCACTCTTGATGGCACTGTTGGTGGTCAAATGGCAGGGCTTCTTGTTCCAACGATTCGAGATGTCTGGATCAGCAAATCCCTTGTCCAACAAGATGTGAACCACTTGTGCATGATGATACCAGGCACTGTAGTGTAGCGCGGTGTAGCCGTTCTTGTCTGTGACATTGACATCACAGCCCAGATCAATCAAGGTCTCTGTCAGCTTGGAGAAACCCAACATGGCAGCCAAATGCAGCATCGTATGGCCTTGAGCGCTTGTTAATGAGACGTCGGCAGATTCTACATTGCGGAAAGTACGCATCACTTGCAAGACTTGAATAATGTGATGTTCCAAGCTCATGTGAGAATGCTGTTGTTGTTGTTGGTTGTCTTGGTTTCCACTGCCACTGCCATTGCCACTGCCGCCGCCGCCACTACCACCTTGAACAATACGCATAGCAATATCACGCGCATCTTCCACCTTGCCCGTCATCTTGAGACCGACCACTTGCAAAGCCAATTCCATCAAGGCACGATCATTCTCATTGTAATAGGTAAACAGAGTGACATCCTGACTATCCACCACCAGCGGGTATTCCTTGAAAGAGACCACCACTGTACCTGCTTCAGCAGCAGGAGGCAGAATACACACCAGCGTGTTGGGAGACCAATAATGCGTGCTGGAAGCAGCGACATCGCCAAACATGCATGTCAATCCAGCACGGAAACCGCTGCCTAGCAAAGTGACTTCTACACCGCCAAATGTGGGACCTTCGTTTGGAATCAGACGTTGTAATAAGGGTCTGTCCGCAACAGTACTGGAAGACGAGAGTGCAGGAGAAGAGGAGGATGCCTTGTCGGTGGCAGCATGCGACATGAAGGGTGATGTTGTGGTAGCAACTCTAGGTGACTCGAGAGGTGTATGTGGACTAGTACTATTTACAGGCACAGACGGTGGACGAGGCTGAATGTTGTACGGTTGTGGTGTATTGAACCTTTGTGGTTGTTGTTGTTGCTGATGATGATAGGCCAGTGGTTGGTGTCTTGGATCAAAAGAACTGGTCACAGCAGCAGCCATACTACTACTATTGTTGTTGCTGCTGGTGGCAGAAGAAGAAGCAGGTTTCTCAACATCCGTACGAAGACGCTTTCTACCCGACTTGATCTTGTTTGACTTGTGATCATCGGTAATCATGATGGGGGGTGACATGCCCGTAGCAACCTGTTTACCAGCGTGGTCATGTATTTCAAAGTAAATGCAGAAACCGAGTCGTTCATTGTGATGTCTGCAGTAGCAGGTGATGCGTGTAGGTAAAATGGTATCACCCGAGCTAAAATCCACGACTTCAGAGCAGTTGAACAGGAGCACTTTTTGCTCCTCCATGGCCAATGATTTTTCATTGTTGTCGTCGAGGTTCATTAAATGGCTCGTGTCTTGCTCGTGAAGCGGCTTGTGGATCTTGTTTTCCTTTCGACGCTGCGATCGTTTCCGTTCTCGTTGAATGCAACCCAAGCAGGTCACGACTTTTCTAGAAGGGTCACTTGCACAAATGACACGCGCAGTGAGGTAGAGCATCTTTTCAGGATTCACATTAGCGTCCAGGCCAGCCACATTGGCCACTTTGCTTCCATTGGGTGCTGTGGAAAGCAGCACTTGTCGCTTTAGCTTGTCCTTGGCCACCATGTGCTCGGGTAGCTTGAGATGGGACCACCATTGCGCCTTGTCGCCATCGTCTGTCACTAGTTGGATACATAATTTGATTTGTGTCTCGACACGGGACTTTGCACCTGTTTGAGGCACACCCAAGACTCTAATTTGCATGCTATATACAAAATGTCATGAGCAAAAAAAAAATGGACACACATACACACAGAAGCCTTACCCAGGCAACGTTGTATTGACAATGGTTGGTTGTTCTTGCTTGTATTTCAATCTACAAATATAAAAAAAATCGAGGTCAAAGCAAGTTCCACAATTCAAGGTGTTGCAAAAAAAAAGTTTAAATAAGAGCAATATTTACTGTGAGTTACTGAATTGCTGTTGTGTGGGTTGCTGCTGCTGCGACTGGTCCATGGGATAACCTGCAATGTATTCTGTAAAGTTTTTAGCAAGGTTTGGAATAGCCTACATTGATAGAGGGGTGAGTTTCTTGTTTCTGTATGATTCAACATCTTGTCGCTTACATTGTTGAAGCCAGACCAAAAGGTAGGATTGTTGTCGTTGGATGTGGATGCATTTGGCAACAGTGGGTCCACAAGGCTGTTTAATGTATGAGATGGTGATGGAAAGGAAGGTGGAGGCGATAACGAAGGAGAGATGGCTTGATGAAACTGTTGCTGTTGCTGCTGCTGCTGTTGCAACACATTCTGCTGCTGCTGCTGCTGCATAAAATACAATGGATTATCTGGAGAAAGTTGATCCAATTTATAAAAAAAGGATTGATCGATAAATGAAGGTTGTTGTAAATGCATGGCATCATCATGAGGCTCTGAAGTGGACGAACCAGAAGGAGAATCGCAAGTCTGAAAATTAGCATCTTCTGCTGCTGCTGCTGCTGCTACTGTAGGATGTGATGTAGCTGTTGACATGGTATGTGTTGTAGGAACAGGAGCAAAGGGGAAAAAGAAAGAATGAGATATATATATAAAAGAAAAAAGAAAGAGAGAAAGAAGCAAACGAGCAAAGCAAAGCCGTAAGGATATGAGATAAACAAACCAACCAATCAAACCTTCTCTTTCTTCCAAAATTTGAGTCGAGCTACTAAAAATTTGTTTTTCCTTGTCAATGTGTTACAAACTCAACAAAATGGCAGTTGTTGTGTGTGCACACTCTAGTATGGATTCCAGGAGAACCGAAGCTTATCGTCTTGGCTGGTATGCCAAGGTTCGACATGTGTCAATTTGAGCTGACATGGCTCACCGTAAAGGCCAGGTTTTGCTATGCCGCATTTCTAGTCGAAAATCCAGCAATGAAACCTGTACAAGAGACCTTCCCTGGAGACAGAGTATACAGGTATAAGGTACGAGATCAAATTGCACTCAATTCACGTGAGTACACTGGCCAATTTTTCTTGATTTCTCCAATTTACCCCGTTTTATGGGGACACATTTGCCTGTCTATTTTAGCCAGTAAGCAGCGCCATCTCACTCAATTACGTATATTTTACAAGCATTACTTGGCTAAACAGTGTTGAATAACATATGCTGTAACCATGTATACATTCATATTATGTGCGTGTGTGTGTCGCATAGGTAATTAAATCACTAAAAATAGGTAAAATAGAATGTGCATCATTTCGTAGTATGTGTGGAGATGGCGCATTCAAGATATACATAGATAAAGCGACAAGTAAATAAGGTTTTATCTTACCCCTTGCTGCTGCTGCTGCGCTCACTTATCTAATATGATATAGAGCCCAATTTCCATTTAACCATGTTGCAGCAGCAGAAATATATAGGATGGGTTTTCCTTGTAAGACATTGTATACATATACCATTGTACAACTCTTTCTTGTATATAGATCCGTGATAAAATCATGCATTGATCAAGACTCCTCCTGCTAGTACATACTATGATTACCCCTGAAGGCCATAGTAGTAGTCCATTGATCTCCACACGCCAAGGGCTATATATATGCTCCAAACAATACACGCTCATCCCATGTGTCTCTCACTCGGGCAAGCCATCGTATTGCACTACTGCTTGGTTAAACTATTATCAAATGAATCCATCAGCAGCGGGGTCTTTAAGCATGACACATCT
The DNA here is from genome assembly GCA_010203745.1 of Mucor lusitanicus. Lineage (NCBI taxonomy): Eukaryota > Fungi > Mucoromycota > Mucoromycetes > Mucorales > Mucoraceae > Mucor > Mucor lusitanicus. Next base: position 3,049,812 of record JAAECE010000006.1, on the reverse strand, counting down.
CAGCATATCATTGACCAAGAAACAAATATCTTGATAGATTATCCATTCAATCCATCATGAACAAACTCTCTGTCGAAATGACCATATGCTTCAACACGAGTTTATATCGTGCTGCTGCTTTCCAATGTCGGAGTTGTCTCTGCCACGATGTCAACCCCTTCCTTGTATGGATGTGCCATAACACATTTCAGGCAAGGATGGAGCAACTGGTACCAACACGATGGTGGATTGTATTTATCACATGGCCATGGAGTCTGGTTGGATTGTGACGATTTATCCTATATATTCAAAGAGCAACAATCATCCAGGCAACATACGAGATGTGTGTGTGTGTGCAATAACATTTTCATTTGCCTCTTTCCCCCTTTTTTTTCCCTTTTTCTCTCTCTCTCTTCATCTATATAGCATCGATGAGTGAAAGAAAGGAAAAAAGTAATGGCAACAACATGAGAAAGGTAAACCCACAACAGCCACATGGTCATCCTCACCAGCAACACTTTGTTGCACCCAGCTCGCCTACGTATCCGCCCTACGCTACGTTTGTCGACGTGCCAACGCAAGTGGTCTATGACCCCAATGATCCCAACAACACAACGTACGCCTACGTGTACCCGCTGAGCCCACAGTTCTCAGTGCAGTACTATGCCACAGACAACAGCGCACGTTACGGCAGCTACCCAGGCTCGCCTGTGCTCCATCCTCATCTGGCCCACCACCACTACCACTCACCTCAGATGCACCCCTCCAGTCCGCCCTTCAGCCCCACATTGGCATCACCACCCACACATGCTACCTTTGTCTTGCCGCCTCACCACCAACAGCAACAGCATTTCCCGCCTTTGCATATCAGCTCGCCTGTATTGAACGCCTCGTCCTCCCCTCCACTGCAACACCATCAGTTTATTCAGCCATTGCATTTCGATTTGAAAAAGAGACAGGAACAATTGGAACAGGAGTACGCTCATTTAACTCAGTTTCATCCTCAAAACATTTATGTGCGTGGGTTGTCTGCTACAGAGACAGATGAATCGTTCTTGGAATTATGCAGCGTGTAAGTGGTAGTAGTGTTTGAATGAATCACGCGTCTCACATTACATGCAGATATGGTCCCATCAGTTCATCTAAAGCCATCATTGATCAAAAGACGGGCGAATGTAAGGGGTATGGATTTGCCATGTTTGAAGACCAGGATCATTGCCTGTTGGCCATTCAGGGCTTGAATGCGGCTGGCTATCAAGCATCGCTGGCTCGCGTGGGACAAGAATCCTTTAGCTCGCGATTGAGAAGTCTTCAGGACGAAAACTCGACCAACATTTACATTTCAAATTTGCCCGTCAGCATGGACGAAGAAGGATTGGAAGCATTGTTCAAGCCCTATCAGACAATATCCAACCGTATATTACGTGACCCACAATCAGGCATGAGCAGAGGTGTAGGATTTGCCAGGTAAAAAAAATAATACGAGAGAGAGTGTGTGTATGTGTGTTTTTGACATGATGCTATATAGGCTTGGTGATCGTCAATCAGCCAGTGCCATTATTGAGAAATACAATGGCCATTCCATCACGGGTTCATCGGCCCCCTTGCAAGTGCGTTTTGCTGATTCACCTGCGCAAAAGAAGCTCAAGAGCCAAACCTCGTCTACCAAAAAGAACAAGCATCCACGCCATGACAACAACAACAACAACAGCAACAACAACAACAACACCACCATATTCCCCTTTCCTATTAGACCCATGATGCCCATTACACCCGAAACCATGCTTGGTATTGCACCTTCTTCGTCCAACAGTTACCCTCGTTCCATTGTCACTACGGAACCTATTCACCACCACCAGCAACAGCAACAAGACTTGTCAGACATTGATTCACTTTCCACTGCTGTCAATCAATTGGATTTAAAAGAAAAGACGAATACTACTACTAGTAGTGGTGGTCTTGTGTGAGGTAATAAAAAACAACATATTGTGTAAAAATATCAGACATGCTTCTTGTTATTAAAATGAGGCTGGTATAATAATGGCATCTTCCTTGTACGATTCAGATGCCCAGGCAGGTAATTGTCTAGTCGTGTAACTCCAGCCGTTGCCAGCGTATCTGTAGGCATGTAGCCAAAGAGCCAGTTGTGCAGGCAGTGGATCTGTGTCGGTGATGGGGACGTGGCATTGCACGCAACGAGGCAACGTTGTGTTGGTCGGGTCGTCATCCATGTAATCGTAAGGCGCTGTCTCTATCATAGTATTCAGCACACTGTCGAGACGTTGTGGATCAGTAAAGGTGGATGCAGACGGCAGCAATCTATCTGACCATGCGGTCGAGTAACCATAGATGGGGTCGTTTGCGATTGGGTAGCCCAGGTACCGCAAATGCACTCGGATTTGATGTGTTCTTCCACTCTGAGGCTTGCATAGCACAAGGCTGGTGCGTCCGTTGTAAGAGAGCCGTTCAAATTGGGTTGTGCAAAGTTTGCCCTCTGGATGAACATAGTTGAGCGACACGGTGTAACTGAGTGTCTTGATGGGTTCCTGACAGAGGATGCGGCCACTATAAATATGGGTCAGTGTGTGTGTACAACATGTATTTATACACTTTTTACCTCGGAAACTCGCCTGATACTCTGCAAATATACTCCTTTTCAATGTTGCGAGATCTCATTTGAAGCCCCAATGCGTCTGCGTCTTTGGATGTCTTGCAAATGAGCATCAGCCCCGAAGTGATTCTATCCAACCTATTTGATGCTTTGGGTCACAAGTCAGAGTGAATACTATGATAGCTTGTATCGTTCTTACGAAATAATCTATCATAACCGAGCTCTTTTCGCATGATATGAAGCACCGTATTGTGTCTGTAACGTCCACTTGGATGCACCTGAATGCTACCTGGCTTGTCAATGACAAATAAACGGTCATCTTGATGAATAATGTCAATGGGCTGATCAGTGACAGGTGGTTCATGTCGATGCACCAAGTGACTGATGAGATCTTGTCGCTTGAGAACGGTATCGGGTGTTGTCTTTTGTTGGTTGACAGTGATCAATCCCTTGTCAATGGCATATCGCTAACAAAAGAGAATATGTGAGAATAAGCCCAAACTGTGTGTCTTTGTTGGCTTACATAGTAATTTTCAGATCGACCTCGATACTCCTTCATAAACACATCCAACACAGTGGAACCAAACATTCTTTCCTTTGCATAGGCTCGGAAATGAAAATTGTATGGCTTTACCTTGCGTAAGCCTAATAAATAGATACATGTGAGTGTATAGGTATATAGTATGGAGCAGCAGAAGAGAAAAACGCACCATTTTCAAAATAGTATTCAGCTGTATGTAGATCATTCTCTTTACGGATACTTTGTGTTCCTCTAGTTGCTGTGTGCAAGAGTCGCTTGCTTGTTGCAAAGAATCCAACATGAGCAACACTTGTCATAGCAATATCATGGATCCTCCATGGAAAAGAAAGAGAGAGCTGTCATGTTTCTCTATTACTATCTGCAGGGTGACAGGTACATCATTTCTTTAGTGACCGCTTCTATCACATCCTCCATCATCATCCATCACTACTAACAGTGATGGATATTTATCAGATGGGTATACAATCATCCCCCTTCTCTCTTTTTCCGCTAGAGAATTAAGCATCCGTGCCAAGGAAAGATAATCTTCTACCCAATACTTGTACGGGTGGATGGATAAAAGGAACATCTATTGGACAGGGGAGATTCCGATGGATACAACCTATTATCAGATGTGATTTTGATCAGATTAACAGCAGTGCAAGATGTGCCAATACAAGATACATTAGTAGAGTCTGATTCAAGTGAAAGGCTGCTTCCATGCGCTCATCACCTGTATCCACTTTTCTGTCTTTTTCGAGATACTCTTATACAAATGTCTTATCTTCTGCTGTCCAGTCAGATTCTCCTGCAGAAGATTGAACTTCAAGTCATCTACAACAAATAGCCTATTAGCCCCCCAAATGGGTGATAATTATACCCTATTTGGGTATTTAAATAAAGCATGCTGATGTTGATGAGATAACTTTCTTTTTCAAATTAGACAACGAAAAAAACCATGAGCAACCAAGAAAACAAGATCAATCGACCCATTGACTCTCAGGAAGCCAGAGGCATACGTATCGCACAAGCATCCAAGCTAGTATCCACGCATCTTGACAGAATCATTCTGTTTATAGGGTAAAATCCCCTTTTCTTGTTGTAATACAAACATACGACTGACACATTCTTGCAGTCTTTTGCTCATGTCCTGGGTCATCTCTTGGGAAAAGAACATTACCAACACAATTACATCCACCGTCTCTAGTCTGTTTCAAGCAAACAACATCTCGGGCATCTTGGGCACGGTGCTGAGTATACTGCAAACAGCGTTGCAGCCCATGTACTCGAAACTATCAGACATGACAGGAAGAGCCACTGCTTATACGTTTTCTGTGGGCATGTTTATCCTCTCTTTTGTCATCATGGCATGCGCTACCAACTACAATATGCTAATTGTAAGTCAACAACAATGTCTACTATTTTAAAAAAAAGGACAACAACGACGACGAGGAGCCAAAATGACAGCTAAACAAACAGATATAGGGAGGACAAGTGATATACTCGTTTGGTTACTCGGGAGTGTATATTCTGGGTCCCATTTTAATTGGAGGTACGTTGTATAGCTATTCATATGGAATTAGCTCATTATCTGATCTTGGCCCTATTTGTTATTTTACCCCACCATTATCAGATTCAGTGGGCCTAGTCAATCGCACCTTGATCTTAGCAGTGTACAATTTTCCCATCATCATCAACTTGTTTGCTGGCGGTCTTGCTGCTCAGACATTTATCAATTCGGGACAATGGCGCTGGGGATATGGCAAGTATACACGATACTATATTACCCACCGAATCCATGATATGTAGGACAGCATGTCTAATAAACTCGGTTTTTACTTACTTTAGGCCACATTTGCATTGTCATTTTTGTTGCCAGCGTTCCACTTTTGACCGTGCTGTGGAACCTGCAATACAGGGCCAAGAAATCAGGTCTATTGAGAAAAGGGTCTACAAAGTATCGCAAAGCAGCAGCTCGTCTCGACCAAGAAAACAAGACGAGTTTCTATGACACCTTGACCTGGTTTATCAGCGAAATTGATCTTGTGGGTAGCTTGATGCTTGTTGCTGGCTTGTTTCTGGTCCTTTTACCTCTTATTCTTGCTACATCCTGGGGTGGCTGGCGTAGTAGTAAGTCTATATAGATCATTATTGTACAAGCCATAGTACATGACTCATCGTCATCTCCATTACTAGGCACAGTGATAGGGTGTTTAGTCTCGGGAGGCGTCACTTGGCTATTGTTTGGATTCTGGGAGTGGAAGATGGCTGTCAAGCCAATCATCCCACTGACGCATTGGAAGTCTAAAAACCCCATCTGGGGGACACTGACGCTGTTTATGATTTGGACCATCAACAACATGATGGATTTGCAGTACTTTTTGAGCTATCTACAAGTAACAAGACGCGTGTCGCCATTGATTGCGTCGTATTTGGAACGCGGTGAGAACTGTGCTAATGTCGTGTTGCCCATCTTGATAGGCTACTTTATCCGTCGCACGCAACGATGGCGTCCCTTTGTGTGGGTAGGTGCTTGTTTGGCTGTAGTAGGTCCTGGGCTCATGATACCCGCAAGAAGAATGGGCTCACCGGACGTTTTTATCGTCATGGCGCAAATCATCTTTGGCGCTTCTTCTGCGTTTCTCAACTACCCTGTGCTTGTTGGTATTCAAGGCTCAGTGCCTCGAAAAGGTAATTAAGGATGGAACGAGGAGCATTATGTTGTGTATGTGACGATATATTTACATTTACGCAGATGTTGCTATTGTCACAGCCTTATTTGAAGTAGGTGTCTCGGTTGCTGGTAGCATAGGATCTACCATTGCTGGTGCTGTATGGAACTCTGTGTTGCCTCGATTGATACAAAAGTACGTGCCTGGTGACTACAATGCCTTGACAATCACCAAGAGCATCCCTAAAATCCTGGCTTTACCTAAAGAGCAATATAACGGTGTAGCGCAAGCTTACGATGAAGCCATGCACATTTTAGGTATCATTGCTGTGTGCATGGGTGCACTGGCATTCATATGCTCTACACAACTCAAAGGATACATCTTGGAGAATAGGGTGCCTGAAGAAGAGGAGTCTGCTGGAGTAGAGAACAGAGATATTGATACAACAGCAGGTACATATAAAGTTTGCACAAATGATACTGGATTTACTATAACTCGGCATGAATAGTTGATCACGAGGATGACGAATCGGTGGTAGAGCAAGTAGTCAATGGTGATAATGCTTCATCAAAAGAAAAGGCCATCAAAGTAGTTTAAAGGGACCATTCTTTTGCGAGAAATGAACTGTCATTAATAAAGTAGCCTTCTGATGTTGTTTCTTTTCTTTTGAGTTAAAAAAGACTTGTATATACTGTATACTTAACTAGTATTATTGCCATTCATTGCATCTGCAAGTTGTCAGTTTATAAAGTGAATAGAAATATTGCTAGAATATCCCAATGAAATAAGCAATTTATCTAAATAAATCAAAGTTCTTTCATTATTACTTGCTACTACTTCACATATCACTGCAGCTCACATTTTAGCTATATACTCACATCTTAATGTATGCTTTCTAATGGACATCCAGTGAGGTTAATTTTAATAGCTATGGTACATGTAGTTTTTATACAAGCCTGTTTTTCATGCATTTCGAGCGTTTTCAAAGGATAATAGACACCCATCTTGTGCCAATATATCTGCCATTATAATCTTTTTATAACCCCAAGAAAGACCTCTCATTTGAAGTTTTAATCAACCCTTTATCATCATTTCACGTGGAACTACACCGCACCAAGCAAAGATCATTTCCATCTTTTTTGGATCCCATGAAGAAAATGGTTGCATTTATCCTTAAATCCTCGTTTAGGATAAAAAATGTATTCAATCATGTCTGATAGGTATGGTGGTATCGTCGTGTGTAGTGACCTTAAACCATTTATACCATTAATTCTGAATGTTTAATCTTGCTTCCCTTATTTTTCATTACATTTTTAGTTTCAACATCAATGCTTTATTTCTCTGAGCTGACTGAAAATTTGAGCCAATAGAATCACTTAAAAAGCTAGTTTAAAGGCCGCGGACTTTGAATTTTTTTTGCGAGGGTTTCCCTCTGTTTTTTGGTTATGCGGAGTTTTAAGTACTGCCAAATACAGTAATTTAGCAATTCAATCATCAAAATCCCCTAAAATGCCAGAATATGCCTTACTACACACCCCAGCTTATAGTGCAAGCGCTTGAGACTCTCAATTAGCACCAAGTAAGTGATACAAATCAAGTGAGGGCAGCCTATCTACCCCCAGTCTCTGAATCAGATCTAGTTGTGCTTCAACGATAGGCTTATCCACACAACGAAAAAAGAGAAGGGTTATGGCTCAAAGAACCATAAAAAGGAAGGGAAGGTAACAAGAGGGCATCACTAGAATGTGATGAAGAACAGAAACATCGCAATACAGTTACATACAAAAAAGTAACATGCAATGTGTATCATCAAAATAACGAGTACAAGAAAACAATAGTAGTAGAAAAAGGTATTGTGATTACCTCATACGAGGCAAGAACACGAATACCACCAGTATTACTACAGAAGAAGTAATACTTGAAGAACAAAAAGAATGCAAAGCTACTCCACAACAATAGAGCAGCACTGCCAGCGATACAGTGCATCAAAAGATACACCATGGCACAATGGTAGAGCAACAGAAAAATAGTTGTGTGCAGAAAAGGGGGAAACAATAAATCGCAATAGGGCAAACTAATAAAGAATGCGCAGTATTACGAGAAAGAAAGTAGTAAAAGGGTTGAATTGTAATGATCCACATTACATATGTTTCATTCATGCACATTGAAACATCATCATCTCTCCCGTATATAAATAGCTTCCACTTTGACAGGTATTGAACGTTAGTGAAAATATCTGTCATTGCTCCCTCTCATTATTTATCACATTAAATAAAACCACTTAATCCTAATACTGCTTGTTCCAATAATATCCACATATATTATATAGTAAGTATTGCCCAAGGGTTAAGGACCTGCAAATAGTAACACCAACGGCCCAACCCTTAGTACATCCGTCTTCAGCACTACAAGACCATTGTACTCTTTACATGAATGAATGTAATCCATGGCAACCAAAGAAGGAGAATATACAAACCAAATACAAACCAAACACAATCAATACATTGCAACGAACTGGCCTGAAATAAACTGTGTAATTAGTATTATTACTGTATATTGTACCGCGAAAGGTGGCTCTTATCAACTGATACCTACTGTAACAGACTTCAAAGATGTCGTCTTGGGTACTGGTGGTTGCAAACGTATGCTTTTTTTGGCGAAAGTGGTGTTGTATTCAATTAATAGTAATAAAAAGTATATGGTTTAATAGAAAAAGTGCAGTGCAAAAACAGGGTGAAAACGGGGGCGTGAAAAAAAAAGACGCGTTGCTGAGGGTGACTGCGGCCAATAGGCTGTGGAAGCGCAGAGTACACAGAATTTGAATGACGTGTACAATGAACATTTTGCACTGTGGTGACTGTACCCAAATAATTTTTTTGCAATGATTTTTTTGCATCAGTATCGATATAATTTGACATTTGTAAACATTTTTGTTAAAATTAGCTATATAAAGTGTGCTCAGCGTATACTACTTTCTAATAAACTTAAGGGGAGAATTTGAAGGCGCATTCAATGGTATCAATTTTAAAGCACTTTTAGAATGAAAAGACAAACAATTTTGCGAAAATATAAAAACCAGTTTTTCCAGGAAAAGTCGAGATTTAACATATACAACGTTCAAAATAGCAGTTGCACAGGTTACCCTACATCTGTGCGGTCATTTTGATTTAATATGTATCATAGTAAAAAGTGTCGTTTTCGCCTTCAAAATTGCGATCGTTTGATTTTTAACAAAAACCATGAGGGGTACCTCATGAAAAAAACGTGCATTTTCGTCGATTTGGATCGATCCAAAAAAAACAAAAATTAAGGTCCAGGATGTAAATGGTAATCGACAGCAATCATTTGGCACAATTCCGAGCATCTATGATCGCTTAGAAGACGAGTTATTAAGCATTGGATTTAGAGAATTTGGCTGGGAAAAGTAGCTTTTATGTTCTATAGATCGACGGCAACTTATGCTAAAGGCTTGATCAAGACCTCAAATCATTTGTATTTTTTGGGCTACACACTGGATAGCATTAAACAGAAGAAAGTGGCGTAGACTAAGTGCATGCTCTACTCTAGAAACCCTCAGAAATTATAGAAACTTTACTTGTTGTCATCATGTTAATGCAGCTGTAAATGGGCCACCTCTTAATAATCTTAGTGCTATCTGCTATTACGATGCATTGCAGTTCTTTCTAAACCGAATATAATAATAAGGTCTGAAACAATAGCTACGTATAGCACAATGGTCATTTTTTCATACAATAGATAGATCTTGAGGAGGTTGAAATCAGTAACATTCGTCACCATGCTGGTGAACTGCAGCAAGAATAATCATTTATTTAACGAGTAACAAAGATAGCCGCTGGAATTTTGTTTATATGGTTACAACCCCTCAGAGTAGGTAGTAGTATACGACAGTGTTAACATGGTACTTTCCAATATTCATATATGGAATGAAAACACGCTTTACCGTATTTTGTTCAACCCACAAAACAGTGTTCAACCCGTACCACTCTTGAACAAAAAAGCATGCTAGAGCCATGCGGTTTTAAATACAATGTTGTGCAACAGCTTCTATATCAATTCCTTACCACTAGACTCTCGTAATTAACCGTTTTCCTTGTGGATCTTGTCAAGATCAGTGCTCAGAATTGGCGGTTTTTCGAAAATTGTCCATCGATCAACCGCAGCTCATTCAATCTAAAATCCAACTACTACTACACCATCATTGTCTTTCTCTCAAAATTTGGCATCAATACCTACTAATCTCATTCAATCGATTGCTCAAAATCGATTGTTGGATATCATGATCAAAACCTTGACAGGTAAAACACATTTGTACACTGAATATTTAGTACAACTGCAACGTTTTGGTACTATGTAGTTCTGACTACAGTGTTGCGTAACACCCCTTCTATCAATATGTTGCTATTAGACACTCGTAATTAGCGGCTTTTATTGTGGATCTTGTCAAGATCAATCCCAAAAATTAGTAAATTTCAAAAATCATCCATCCATCAACAGCAACCCATCCAATCTTAAATTCAACTATCCCGTTGTGTTTCTCGCAAAACTTGGCATAAGTGCGTGCTAATTTCAATATACTAGCAGTAATTTTTTGCAAATGGATCTCGCATGATGACCTGATCCTGCATACTGAAAATAACTGCATACAAGCAGGATGTAGTGTCGAGCACAAATATACAGTATGCAGCTTTGAATAAAGTGTTATACAATACCCCACCTGTCAATCCGTCAACACTAAACACTAGATACTTGTAACTATCCGCCTTCCTAATGAATCTTGTCTAGACTAGTGCACAAAATTGGATTATTTTGATAGTCGTCCATCCATCAACGGCAACGCGTTCAAATGACTAATGTCTGACCACTCAATTGTGCTCCTCCCAAAATTTGGCAAAGGTACATTTTTATCTCATCGGCCAAATGATTGACGTTTGAATACTTTGATTGATTTCATACCAATATAATGCAAAATTGTACTTTTGGATGTTATGAACAGGCTTAGATTGATTCAAAACTCTTTTTTTTAGGATAGGGAATGTATTTGATCATGTCTAATACTTATGGTGGTATCGTGTGTAGTTACCTTAAGCCATTTGTACCATGCATTTTGAATGTTTAATCGTGCTTTTCTCATTTCAATTACATTTTTAGTTTCAATACAAATGCTTTATTTCTCTGAGCTGTCTCCAAATTTGAGCCAATCACAACGCTTTATTTGCCCTACAGACACCCCAGGCCAGAAAAAAAAATTGCGAGGGTTTCCCTCTGTTTTGACGTTAGGCGGAGTTTTAAGTATTACTAAATACAGTAATTTAGTAATTCCATCATCAAAATCCCCTAAAATGCCAGAATATGCCTTACTACACACCCCAGCTTATAGTGCAAACGCTTGAGACTCTCAATTAGCACCAAGTAAGTGATACAAATCAAGTGAGGGCAGCCTATCTACCCCCTAGCATCTGAATCGAATCTAGTTGTGCTTCAACGATAGGCTTATCCACACAACGAAAAAAGAGAAGGGTTATGGCCCAAAGAACCATAAAAAGTGGGAAAAGTAACAAAAGGGCATCACTAGAATGTGATGAAGAAAAAAAACATCGCAATACAGTTACATGCAGAGAGGTAACATGCAATGTGTATCATCAAAATAACGAGTACAAGGAAACAAAAGTATTAGAAAAAAGTATCGTGGTTGCCTCATACGAAGCAAAAATATCAATACCACCAGTAATACAGAAGAAGAAGTAATACTTGAAAAAGAAAAAGAATGCAAGGCTACTCCACAATAGAGCGGCACTGCCAGCGATACAATGAATCAAACGATACACCATAGCACTGTGGTACGGCAACAGAAAAATAGTTGCGTGCAGAAAAGGGGAAAAAATATATCGTAATAGGGCAAACTAATAAAGAATGCACAGTATTACGAGAAAGAAAGTAGTAAAAGGTTGAATGAATGTAATCCATAGCAACCAAAAAAGGGGAATATACAAACCAAATACAATCAATATATTGCAACGAACTTGACTGAAATAAACTGTGTAATTAGTATTATTACTGTATATTGTACCGCGAAAGATGGCTCTTATCGGCTAATACCTACTGTAACAAACTTGAAAGGTGTCGTCGTGGGTACTGGTGGTTGTAAAGGCATGCTTCTTCTGGCAAAAGTGGTGTTGTATTCAATTAATAGTAATAAAAAGGATATGGTCAATAGAAAAAGTGCAGTGCAAAAACAGTGTGGAAACGGGGGCGAGAAAAAAATAAAATAAAAAAAACCCGTTGCTGAGGGTGACTGCAGCTAATAGGCTGTGAAAGTGTAGAGCACACAGAATCTGATGAACGACGTGTACAATGAACATTTTGCACTGTGGTGACTGTACCCAAATGATTGTTTTGCGATGATTTTTTCTGATCAATATCGACATAATTTGACGTTCGTGAACATTTTTGTTAAAATTAGCTATATAAAGTGTGCTCAGCGAATAATACTTTCTAAATAACTTAAGGAGAGAATTTAAAGGCGCATTCAATGGTGTTAGTTTTAAATTACTTTTAGAGTGAAAAGATAAAGAATTTTGCAAAAATATAAAAAGTAGTTTTTCCAGAAAAAGTCGAGATTTAGCATATACAACATTCAAAGTAGCAGTTGCACAGGTTACTTTACATCTATGCGGACATTTTGATTTAATATATATCATAGTAAAAAGTGTCGTTTTCGCCCCCAAAATTGCGATCGTTTGATTTCTAACAAAAACCATGAGGGGTACCTCATGAAAAATCGTGAATTTTCGAGGATTTGGATCGGTCCAAAAAAATTCAAGATAAAGGTATAGGATATTAATGGTGATCAAAAGTAATCATTTGGCACAATTGCAAACATTTAAAAGGGGTTAGAAGACAAGATATTGAGGGTTTAATTTGGGCGATTTGGCCGAGAAGAATACCTTTCTGCCTTGTAAATTCAGAGCAACTAATGCTACATAATATCAGATCTAGACATTAAATAATTGATATTCTTTTGGGTTTACAGACCGAGTATTACTAGGCAGTAATTGATTTAGGCATAGTGTATGGTTTGGTTTAAAACTTACTACTAAAAACGCTGAAAACCCCACATGCCACCTATCAGTGTAACAGCTTTTACGTAGTATGGGCTATATGAATAAGCATAAAGGTATATCAGAAATGCTTGAAGAGGAACGTAGAATTCCAGAGTTTGAGTGTATATATTTATGAAAGGAATATTTAATTTGGAAACGAATCTACTGCATCGTGTCAGATTAAATGTAAAGCCACTAAATTGTTTCCTTAAGACTATTTTGATTGAGACTAAATGTCATGATTTGCTTTATCAACCTCACCCTATTATCGGAGCACCCAAAAAGCACATTTCTTGGTGCATTGTCCCAGGAAAGTGTTTTGTCATTGACGATTTTGTGATGAACTGTGGCCAAGATTTATCATGTTGAAGATTAAATGCGTAAAGCGTTTGAATCCAAAGAGCACGTGGCTCCACATGATTCATCAAGAGACAAATTGGCCTAGCAAAAGATGGTCAGTTCAGCATGGCTTAGCTTGCAATTTGCAAAGGGCAGTGTTTGGGCATAGGACCAAATTATCCTGTAGAAAAGCACAAGAATACCCACCTGATGCATAACGTGGGGTTGGACGAACGTATCAATGACTCCCAGATTGTCGCCATGTTATTAGTAGTAGCTGTTTGAAAAGCATTATTTCATATGGTCTATTAAATTTTGTGGTTACGCCTTATACTGTTAAGTCTTGCCCACGTTTTGCCAGACGCAAGATGATGAATTATTGTTTGCACAGGCATACCATTAGCTCAGTGATCAGATTCACCAACTCACTGTAAATAATGCATTCCACACTATCAGTTATGAGATCACGTCGTACCTACTACCACATTAGCATTTCAATTGACATCTCATCATTATCTACTGTACGTGATGCCTGGATTGCTGAGCAGAGCTTGATCAACCGCGGCACATCAACTGTAGATACAACAAAATATATCGAACAAGCAACCAGCAAAATGGCTATCACTAAAACAGCACCAGTAACCGCAATGAAAGGATGGGCCTACAATCACATCAATCTTTAAACTCTATTCACGGATTAATCACATCAATCTACAGGATCTTTGCATTTGGATTCATATCTCAGGGTCTTACCCTGGAAACCTATAAAAAGGACCATACAATACACTCTAATAAAAAGACATCTTGATTTTGCACACAGTGAAAAACTAATACTTTATTGTTATTCATTTTTTACTCGTGTGATTTTGAAAACTCAATTTCATTGAATACATCAGTGAACCTTAAATTAGTAACAGAGGCATGCAGGTATTTAATTGATGCCTTCCCCAATTAAAATAGCATCTTTCTTTTCTTTTTACAATTTTAGTTTTACGTTTAATTTTGATACGGCATCAACTATAAAAGACCTTATGAAACCACCATTCAAAACACTCAAAGTAAGAATTACAGATTGCAATCAGCAAATTGAGGCAAAATACTACCACTATATACAAAGGAAAGAAGTTCATTAAAGGTAATAATAATTGGATGGCTACACTATGGAGTTACAGTAGCACCACGAAAGAACAGAAGAAGAGGAAACCACATTAAAAGGCAGGATTTCTTGCCTGCCAAGAAGCACGATACACAGCGGGATTCCATCCTGTACTATTTACAGGAGGCAGTCGACGAGGTAAAGAGCTGCTGGCACGAGGAGGAGAAGCAACCCCAACAACAGAGGGCTTACGAGCTAAGGAGGCAGCAGCAGCAACCACAACATCCGGCAGAGAGGAGGCAGAAGAACGCACGGCAGCACCAGACGAGAGAGACGCAAATGTCTTCATGGCAGAAGGAGCAATGGGAGGAGGGCCAAGAGGACGAGCACCAGCGGCAGGACGGGCAGCACGACGGCGAGAAATAGCCTTAATTGGTCTGGTAGCAATTTCACTCTGGCGAGCAGCAGACACAGCACGAGCAACAGCACCGGCAGCAACGAGACGACTTTGATGGAGCTGCAAGGCTTCCTTAGCCCCAGCACGGCGCAGTCTTCTCTTGGTTGCGCTGTCAACGACTGGCTTTTTGACCCGCGTGGGGGAAGGAAGACGAGGCACGGAAACGTGAGCCGAACCAACAGCAACAGCAGCAAGAGTAGCAGAAGTGGCTGCAAATGAAGACCAAAGAAACGTAGCAGCAGACGTAGCCGGAGCATGAGGGGCGGCAGCAGCAGCCAAATGGCCGTCTTGAAGACGCAAAGCCTCTAGAAGACCAGCACGACGCATTCGTCTTGCAGTTGCACCTACAACATTTGGCTTCTTGATGCGGCCATTTGCAGGCAGACGAGGGACACCAGCAGCAGAAAAAGAGCCATGACAGTTGGCTGTAGCAGCGGTGGGAGCAGAAGCACGATCACCAAAGAACAAGCCAGTATTTACCTTCATGATGGATGATGGCGCAAGCAGCAACTGGCATGAATTGGCAGCAGCAGCACAGACGACAGACGACCAAAGCGAAATAGCAGCAGACATGCCGACAATGTCAGCGCCTTTAGCAGCACGAGCCAAACGACGGCGCAAAGACATACCAGCAACACGACGACCAGGCTTTTCAACACGACCCTTGCCTCGGACACGAAGAGAGCAAGAGAGAGCAAGGCGTCGGCGGGCACCACCACCAACACGACGACAACTGCTAACAGCATTGGTGACAAGCGGGCCAGCATCCATTAGAATGCCAGAAGAAGTACTAGCGGCAGGAGGAGTAGGCACCAGCTCAACTGGACATGCAACAGAAGAAGGTCAACAAACGCGAGAGAAAGAAACACGACTGCCATCAGCCACAGCTCGACTCACCAATCCATTATCAGCATAACCGTAAGTATGACGGCCAGCAGAAGGAATACCCAAGAAGCTGGAGGTGCCAACAGAAATGGCAGACACAGCAGGCCGAACAAAGAAAGCGGGAGGTCGCAAATCCAGAAAGGTTGAAGCCTTGGCAACCGGGCGACGGGAGATTGCAGGACCAACAGAAGAGACAGCAGCCTCAGCTCTTGCAGACGCAGCCAAACGGATAGATGAAGCCAGTGAGAATGGCTCAGCTACATTCACAATAGAGCAAGGACCAGGCGTATCAGCAACAGAGAGGCAGTGACCGAGTTTCCAAGCTTCCAGCAAGACACGACAAAAGGCGGAACCAAAGAACAAGACCAGAACAGGACTGACAAAAAGCCAGCGGAACAGCACATAATAACACTCGAAAGTGCTTTCATATGGATGCTGTTGGTCCAGGATATGAGTCAGTGCAGCAGAAGGAGCAGCAAGAACACAACCAAAGCTGAAAATGTACCGAACAGTACAGGGCAGAGCAACTTTGATTATGTACAAAGGCAGGTAGAAGAAGAAGATTGCAAGAAGCATTGTGGTAGTCGCAGTAAGGTACAAGATGAGAGATAACAATAAGGCGATAAGGAGGAACTGGATGGGAGGAAAAAATTTTTCGCTTAAATGAAGGTTTGATTCTTGTCTTCCTAAAGATAAAACAGTCAGAAAACAAGCCATCAAGTTGATGGGGTGATTTTTAGTCTGTAGTGGCTCAGCTACATGTCAAGTATCATCCTTAAGAAAAGGGCTACAGTGCCGTCTCGTCACAAAGATCATTCTAATTGATACCTTATCTTGACATCAAATTGTTCAGTTCCAATAGTATAGAGCCCCGCTTATTTTCAATTTGACAAAGTGATTCTTTACGCAGTTAGTTGACATCATACTCTCCCCTTGATATTGTAGTGTTCTCAATATTGTAATTGAAATTCGTTTATGGCTATACCAACTATTTTTCTGGCTCTCTTCATCATACTGTTATGAGGTTAAACCGCCGGACGCATCATGCTACATGAAAAACCGGCCAACATAATCATCAATCAAGTGGCCCCTGATCTAACTGTTGTACGTGACACTACTACTGTATAGCATCATTGAAAACACATTCCTTCCCAAGAGCTGGATAGCCAAGAAGCAAGGCAGCTCGTAATCAGCTAGAGTCAAAGGGTTAACATGCAAGATATGCCTCCTTCCTAGAACAGTAGCACTAGATTGTATTAGATAAAATTCAAGCTTATCAAATACTCTAATACCTTAGAAAACTACCTGATAGAGAAAAAAGCCTTGGTTTACTTTTCCACATTCGCTCATACATCAACTCTTCTAACGGTAGATGCCTCAGGGCGTTGTACCAGGAAGCCTCTTGTCATTGCTGACGCTTCCTTTAGGCAATTATATCCAAGATGTAACATAATGCTGAATTTCTATTTTTGAGGTAGAGTGCGTAGATACAAGGGGCAGATGCCTCAAGATGATTTACCTGGGAGCGTGTTCATCTATCGAGAGAGGGCGACGATCAAGGAATAATGCAGACCAGACTACTAGGATTAGTTAGATAGCTACTGTAGTTGTGGGAGGGCAATGGCAGCAAGTTAGAGTGGAAGATCTTTTACGTTGGTTGTATGAGTGAGCATGATGACATTGTAGTTGCATGAGAGAACTAGGATCCGGGTACGAGACCTAATTATCATGTAGAAAAAGGCAACCATATCACTATTGCGAAATTTGTCGTTGAGCTAAGGTATCAATACGTTCAAACCATCGACAGACTTTAACAGATCGAAACTGATCTCAAGACGAATACAAGACAGTCGACTTGAGGCGGTTGAATCAGGCATTGAATGCTTCATCACATCATCAAACAATGCATTAGAAAGTCTGCACCTCTTTATTATTGTTCAAAGGATGCAAGGCAGCACTCATGTCCATCGTTTAGTCGTAATTAGTCCTCACTATTGTATAATATTGGAGTGGTGGTAGACGTAGTATTGGTCTGCTTTAGAAGCATCGCTACTAATCGCACACGCGATCCAGCGCAGCATATACAGTACCTTTCAGTGCTAATAACTGTCCAAGCTCTTTCTAAACAAAAGATAATCTCTTTGAATAAGGTAGATGCAAGGGCAATCTAGTGCTGTAATTTACCGGTGAGATTTGGATCTTGAGTTAGTACCGCATCGATGCACTTAGTACTTAAATGATGGACCTTCAATCTAAATATAGTAGTGTCTTTCTTTTGCATGTCTGATTTTTTGTTGATTATTCACCCAACATCAAATACCAAAGACCATATAAAACTACTCAACACACTGAAAAGCCGGAAGACCAGATTACATCTACTGTGGCAGTTTGAAGTAACACACTACTACTACTGTATATACAAAGGAATTTTTATTAAAGATAATGATATTTAAACGGCTACACTTTGAAGGGGCAGCATTACTACATAAAGTATAAAAGGAAGAAAAGAAAAGAAAAGAAAGAAAACACACTACGACGAGACAGGACGCTGTGGCTGCCAGGGACCGCGAGGAACAACAGGATTCCAATTTGCAGTGTTGGCAGATGGGACACCACGACGAGAGACAGAGCGGTTCTTTGGCTTCATCGGACGCACGGGAAAAGCAGAGCCAGTAGCAGGCAGCACACCGAAAGCACCAGCAGCACGATTTTTTTGCGCCAAAGACGCAGCAGTAGCCAGCACAACATCTGGGACTGACGAGGCAGTAGGGCGCACGGCAGCGGCAGGCAAAGACGACGGCAATGCCTTCACAGAAGAAGGAGCGGTAGCAGGAGGAAAAGGAGGGAGCACAGTACTACCAGCAGCAACGGAGACTAAGGCACGACGGCGAGAGATTGCCCGGATGGGTCTTGCAGCGATCTCCTTCTCACGAACAGCAGAGGCAGCTCGAGCAGCAACACCAGCAGCCCCGAGACGACTCTGATGGAGGCACAAAGCTTCCTTAACGCCAGCACGACGCAATCTTCTTTGGGTCGCACTTTTTGCAACAGGCTTTTGCACACGCGCAGAAGCAGGCAGGCGAGGTACGGCACCACGGGAGGAGGAACTAGCAGAAGGAACAGCAGCAGTAGCCATGCCTGTCAATCCAGACTAAAGAGACGTAGCAGCAGCGGTAACAGCAGCACGGGAAGCAGAGACGGTGGCGGCTGAATGGCTTTGGTGGAGACGCAGAGCATCCTCAACACCAGCACGACGCATTCTTCGTGCAGTAGCACCTGCAACAACCGGTTTGTTGACACGGCCACCAGCGGCAGGAAAGCGAGGCACATGGCGAGCAGCAGAAGAGGCATTGCGCTTGCCAGTAGCAGGAGTGACAGTAGGAGCAGAAGCAAGAAACAAGCCGGTATTCACTTTCTTGGCACAAGAGGTGACACGCAGCAGCTGGCAGGCGTTGGCAGCAGCACCACGGAAAGACGACAAGAGCGAGATGCCAGAGGAAATGCCAAGAATATCCGCAGCTTTGAAAGCACGAGCCAAATTGCGGCGCAAAGACACACCAGAAGAGCGACGACCAGACTTACCAACTCGACAATTGCCTCGAGCACGGAGAGAGCAAGCGAAAGCAGTAGTGCAACGGCGGACGCCACCAACACGGCGACAAGAGCTAATGGCACTGGTGGTAGGGTGGCCAGGGTCAATAGCAGCAGAAGAAAGGCCAGACAAAGGCAACGCACCAGAAAAAGACACACGACGGCCAACAGCAGCAGCACAATTTACCCATCTATCAGCAGCATAGAGAACAGCACGTCCAGCACAAGAAATGCCCAAGCTCGGCACGCCCGTAGGAGAGACAGGCACAGGCTTGACAAAGAACGCAGGAGGGTCCAAAGCCAACGAAGATAGGCGCTTCGTGACAGGGCGAGAGGGCACAACAGGAGGATCAGCACGAACGGCGTCGGCTTTTGCAGCCATTCCAAGCGAAATGCATGCAGCAAGTGAGAAAGGCTCACTCACATTTCTTGCAGAGCGAGAAACAGGCGTCCCGGCAGCAGAGGAGAAGACACCGTCAAAGAGCCAGCAACCGAGTTTCCAGACTGATACCACGACATGGCAAAGACCACAAGCAAAGATCAGACACAGAGAAAGACACGAAAAAAACCAGCGGAACAGCATAAAACCACAATCCAGAATGACTTCCAATAAGTGCTGTTGGTACACGGCATAGACAGCGGCAGCGAGAAGAGCATCCAGAGGAGCGGCGAGAGAGAAACCACAGCCGAAGATGTACTGGACAGTACAAGACACAGCGGCTCTGACAAAGTACAGGGGCAGGCAGAAGAATAGGATGGCTAAAAGCATGGTGATAGTCGCGATATGGCACAGGAGGAGGGAAACGATAAGGCGATAAGGGGGAATAGGATGGAATGAAATTTTTTCGTTTAAATGGAGGCCTGATCCTTATTGTCCTGGAGATAAAACATTCAGAAAACAAGCCATCGATTTCATGGGGTGATTTTAGGATTGTACTGGTTCGGCTAAATGTCAAGCATAAAAGCCCGTAGTACACTAAGAAGAGGGCTACAGTGCCGTGTCATCAGCCAGATCATTTAAATTAATACTTATCTGGACATCGAATTGTTTGATTCAAGTAGTATAGACTCCATCTTACTTTCAGTGTAGCAAAGACATTATTTATCTAATTGACAATATACTTTCCTCTTGATGTAGTGGTATTCCTGATATTGTGATTGAATCTCGATTTTTATTTGGCCTGCATCCACGCAATTTCATTCAATACTGCCCCAAGTACTCCGGCTCCCTTCTTCCTGCTGTTGTGAAGTCATAGTACCTATCATGCCTCCTTAGAAATTCGCCAGCAAACAAGAATCATCATGCTGAATATTCTAGTAGTAGTAGTAAAGTAGCTCGGAGTCAGCTCGAGTCAAATACTCAACATGCACGCTATCCCCACCCAGAATACTGTAGTGCTACATCGTCTTAGATCGAGTTTAAGCTTATCAAGCACTATAATTCCTTTAAGGCTCCTTTGATTTAGAAGAAAAGACTTTATTTGCTCTTTTACATTTGCTCATCCATCAACTTTTCTAGTTTCAAATGCCTTTCATCGTTGTCCCAGGGACGCATATTGTCATTGCTGCGTTCTTGAGATAATGTCCAAGATGTAGCCTTATGCTTAATGTCTATGTTTCTGGTACAGTGCCCCAATACAAGAAGCAGATGCCTGGAGACGATTCAACATTAGGGAGCGCATCCGTCAAGCGGAAGATGGGAAGCAAGCAGTGCTGCCCTGACTAAAGTTAGTCAGCTTGCAAGTTGCGCAATTGCTGTGACAATTTAGAATGGTGAGCCGCCTCATATGTTGCTGATATAAATGAGAATGCTATTAAACTGTAGTTGCATGAGAGAGCTAGGGTCTGGCCGTGTAATCCGAAAATCTTGCAGCAGAGCACAAATAAACCGCTGCTGTAAAATGTGTCGTTGTTGAACTACTGTATTACGACATCTGCTATGATGCTTAGACTCTTCACTTCAGCAGATTGAGATTATTCACAAACGAGATAGGAGAGAGCCGACTTCTGGCTGTTGAATCAGACATGAGTCGCTTATAACGACATTTGTTTATCAAACAGTTTAAATAATTTGGTATCTCTCAAATCCATCTATTTTCTTGTGGACACATCCCGAGTTTCACAGAGGACAACTAAAGTAGGCTATTTTTGATCAAGAAAGATATATAAGCTTTATATGTTTAAGGTATATAGAAATATAAGCAGTTTTAGAAATGTGATCGCATGAGCTAGAACTCAAATATCAATAGATTAGAAGTATACTTGTACTGTAGATCTAAGCAAAAATTTCCCCTAAAGTCTCGCTGTTTTCGATTAATTAAGAGTTTGTTCCGGCACTATTCTTCTAAATGGACAACTACAAACCATCAGATTAGATATTTATACGCGGATTGCAGAATAAGCAGCCGTTAGGTGTATTTATCACTGTAAAAATAGCAATTTGAAGCGCTTGTATCTTGTCAACAAAGCATAATCTCGGCTTTGGAACAAGTGCAATCGTGTTGTACGACCTGACATTAGCTTATGGATTACTTTTTAGCGATTTTTTGGGGAAAGATTTGATCATTGATTTTCAAGCATTTTGGCCTTGTACTAGTACAGGAAAATTTGATGATTTCAAAAAATGCAAGTTTTCACCTCAAAAACGGCATTTTCTACTATGATGCTCCTAAGCTCAAAACAATTGTAGCAATGCAAAGCATCATGCAAAACTGTCTTTTGGTTAGTTTACTATGCGTTTTGTAAACATTTTCCGGAAAAACGTGATTTGGGTTTTTTGAAAATTAATCCAGACAGACTAGACAGATTGGCTTAAGATTAGCACGATCAGATTCCTTGGTCTTTACTGCATGTATTAGATTAGAAAAATACCTCTTGATTATATAACAACATTTTGTGTAATTGCCCATAAAAGGTTTTGAAATGTCCAAATTCTGGATTCAGAAGACCAGGATAGAGCCTTGAAATTCAAGCCCAGCATAGGCTGTGTTTTCCCCTGGCTAGCAACCTTTTCTGTAGTAAAAAACACTGTAGATGTCGAGATTTGAGCGCATACTGCAGAACTATCTGCTAACGCAGTAGAAGCTTTGCGCAGGTCTAATAGAATCATTTCCAAGCGAAATAATTAGAGCAACAAAATCATTACAAAATCATTATACAGTATATGAAAAGCGAGATGCGTCTGTTAGAAATTATGGGATGTGTCTGTAGTTGCTGCCCTGATCCACTTCCGTATAATGGCGGCATGATGATGAACGTGTTAGTGTGTCTCAGAGCAATAGCTTCATTCACATATTATTGCCCTTTCTACCGTTTACAAAAAGAATGCCCAGATGGTATTGTATATTCTTGCTAATAATGAGATACTACTGTGCGCAAACTAATCCCACCGATGATGAGTAAAATTACGCTTAATGCTTATTTAATAATGCATTTCGTAACCAATATGCTTATATTTACTATCATTAAAAAGCGTTAGGTCTCACGGTTAGAACGATACTAAGCATGTAAAGTTTGAAACATATCCAACCAAGATATAGAGCATCAAAGAGACAATAGTCGATTTTAGAAGTAAACCGTTTTGGTGGAATGTTTACGTTCTACTTTGTGGAATGTCGGAAAGATATCGAAATCGTCTGAAATTTGGCATCAAGAATGTTGAAAACTCTTAATTACCGAAACAAAGTTGAAAAGTATAAAAAGTGAATCTTTTCTTCATTCTCTTCTCATTTTCTCTTCATTACTTTTTCACCCCTATAAACTTCATTATGGTTCCCCCTATCCCTAAGGAGCGCGAGCTTTTAATCATCAACCTTTTGCAACATAATGCTAGTCATTTGGAGATTATGTCTAGACTTCCTGGTGTTGGTTCCTCAACTATTACTCGCATACGAAAGCAAATGTCAATCCCCATCAACGCACGTCCTGCCGGAAGACAGCCATTGGTCAGTGAGCCAACCAAACGATACATTGCAAGATTGTTACGTACTGGTGGATTAGAGGGTCCTCAAACTGTGCAACGTTATTTGGGGTCGATTGGGATTGAAATGACCTTACAAGGCATCCGCAAAATGATCAAAGGCTTAGGCTTCAAAGCTAAAAGGAAGGTAAAAACTAATTTCGTTAGCAATAAAAATTGGGCTATTCGACTCAAGTGGGACAAACAACATAAGCATCTTACTGTTGACCAGTGGAGACGATGGGTCTTTTCTGACGAAACAAGAGTCAATATGTGGGGTCAGACGGCAACTCTTACTTTTGGTCGGATGGGAGTGAAACTTCAAGGCCTCACGAAATCCAGCCTCAGGTACAAGGGGCTGGTGGTAGCGTTATGTTTTGGGGCTGCATAACTGCGGAGGGTCCTGGATATGGTACCGCCATCACCGAAGGCACCATCAACTCGAAAGAATATATCGATATTCTGCAAACATCTCTGGTGGACACTCTTGATTACTATGGCATGGATCGTAAAAAAATTCGCTTTCAGCAGGACAACGCTACCCCGCACACTGCAAATCCCACCAAAAGATGGTTCACCAGAAACGGCTTCCCCACAGAAAAAATCATGGATTGGCCAGCTCAGAGTCCTGACTTAAACCCAATTGAGCACCTATGGTATCAGATCAAACGTAAGCTGTACGCCTATCCTTTGCACCCCTCAAGCACTGTCCAATTGGAGGAGAGAATTGAGTTTGAATGGTACAAAATTGACAAAGAACAGTGTCTTCGATATATAGATAGCATGCCGAGACGAATTGCTAAGGTTATCAAGGCAAAAGGGGGTCCTATTCGCGGATAACTGGTTTTTGCACTTAACCACAAATTTTAAACTTGACTTTGACAGCTTATTTCTAAATAACCCTTATATTAATAATAAAACTTTTTTCTATCATTTTAAAGCTCTTTTGTTATGCTATTGAATGACGTAAATTTCAAGCCAATAGCATTGTTATTTATTGAGAAATCATTGATTTTGTCGATTTTTACCCATCATCGGTGGGATTAGTTTGCGCACAGTATACCAAATGCTGGGATGAATAATTTATCCTGCAAAAAATCCTTCTTCTTTGAAGAATTGTGTAGTTGCCATACCATTTGCTTTGCTTGTAGCTGCTTTGAAAGCATCGCACCTACTCGTGCATGCAATCTCGCGCATACACATCGACTAGTAATACCTGTCCAAGTTTTCTCTAAACACAAGACAATTTCTTTACATAGGGCAGCAGATGCCATAGCAATCTAGCGTTGTGATTCACTAGTAAATTGTGGACATTGAATTAGTACCCCATTAATGCGTCGAGGTATTTGATCAATGGCCTTCCAATCTAAATATAGTATCATCTTTCTTTCGCATATCCAATTTTCCACTGATTTTTTGTTCAACATCAAATGTGAAGGACTGTATAAAACAATTTAGCACAGTCAAAAACGAGAAGACCAAATATCATTAAGCAACTTGAGAGGCAACATACTACTGTACTATATACTACAAAGAAAGTTTATTAGAAATAATAATAAACGGCTACACTATAAATTTGAAGCAACACTAAAAATGAAGAAAGAAAGAAGAAAAAAGAAAGCACGCTAAGAAGAGGCAGGATTTTGGGGCTGCCAGGGACCACGAGAAAGAGCTGGATTCCAGCCTGTAGTGCTAACAGGTGGAACACCACGACGACGAGAGGCAGAGCCGCTAATGGGCTTCTTGAAATGCCCGGGAGAAGCGAAGCCAACAGCAGGCAACGCACCAGAAGCACCAGCAGCGCGATTCCTTTGCGCCAAGGACGCAGCAGTAGCCAGCACGACATCCGGAACTGACGACGTAAGACGCACGGCAGCAGCAGGCAAGGACGGCAAAGATACCTCCACAGCAGAAGAAATAGTAGGAGAAGGAGCAGCAGTACCACCAGCGGCAGAAACCAGGGCGGAACGACGGCGAGAGATTGCCCGGATGGGTCTCGCTGCGATTTCCTTTTCGCGGACAGCAGAGGCAGCGCGAGCAACAGCACCAGCAGCCACCAGACGACGCTGATGGAGGCACAAAGCTTCCTTAAGGCCTGCGCGACGCAGTCTTCTCTGGGTTGCACTTTTTGCAACAGGCTTACGCACATGAGCAGAGGCAGGCAGGCGAGGCACGGTACCACGGGACGAACCAGTAGAAATGGGAGCAGCAGCAGCAGTTGTTGTCAAGCAAGACCAGAACGAGGTTTCAGTAGCGGTGGCAGTAGCTCGGGAAGCAGAGACAGTGGCAGCCAAATGGCTTCGGTGGAGACGCAGAGCATCCTCCAGACCAGCACGGCGCATTTTTCTTGCTGTAGCATTTGCCACAACTGGCTTTTTGACACAGCCTTTGGCAGGCAGACGAGGCACATGACGAGCAGCAGAAGAGGCATTCCACTTGACAGAAACAGTGGTGGCAGCAGGACCAGGCACAAGAGACACATCGCCATTTGCCTTCACGCTAGTACAAGACGAGACAAGCAACAATTGACAGGCATTGGCTACAGCAGCACGGAAGGACGACCAGAGCGAGATACCAGTAGAAAAGCGAGGGATCTCGGCAGCTTTGAGAGCACGAGCAAAGTTACGACGCAGAGATATACCAGCAGCGCTACGACCAGGCTTACCAACCCGACATTTGCCACGAACAGCAAGCGAGCAAGCGAAAACAGCAGAAGAGCGACGACGTACGCCACCAACACGGCGACAACAGTGGATGGCATTGGTGGTAGGGAGCCAAGCGTCGATGGTAGCAGAGACAGCGGAAGAAGAGCCAGACAAAGGCAAAGCACGACGAGAAACAGGCGCACGAGGGCTACCAGCTGCAGGATAAGAGGCTGCACGTCTAGCACGAGGAATGCCCATGCTCAGAACACCCGTAGAAGAGGCAGGTACAGGCTTCGCAAAGAAGGCAGGAGGCTCCAAAGCCAAGGAATTCAGGCTCTTGGTGGCAGAGCGAGACGGCACAACAGAATCCACATGAGCTGCTGCGGTTTTTGCAGCTACCCCGAGCGAAATGCAAGCAGCAAGCGAAAAAGGCTCCCTTACATATCTATCTGAGCGAGAAATAGGAGGCGTACCAGCAGCAAAGGAAAATACACCGTCGGACAGCCAGCAAACGAGTTTCCAAACTGACGCCAAGACATGGCGAAGACCACAAGCAAAGACCAGACACAAAGAAAGACACAAAAAACCCAGCGGAACAGCATAAAACCACAATCCAGAATGCCTTCCAATAAGTGCTGTTGGTACACGGCATAGGCAGCGGCAGCGAGAAGGGCATCCAGAGGAGCGGCGAGAGAGAAACCAAAGCCAAAGATGTACTGGACGGTAAAAAACACAGCGGCTCTGACAAAGTACAGGAGCAGGCAGAAGAATAAGATGGCTAAAAGCATGATAATAGTCGCGATATGGCACAGGAGGAGGGAAACGATAAGGCGATAAGGGGGAATAGGATGGAATGAAAAATTTTTCGTTTAAATGGAGGCCTGATTCTTATTGTCCTGGAGATAAAACAGTCCGAAAACAAGCCATCATGGGGTGATTTTATGACTGTATTGGTTCGGCTAGATGTTAAGCCTTTCCTACAGTAGGAAGAGGGCTACTACAGCGCAGCCTCTTCACCAAGATCATTCCAATTTATACTGTACTTCATTTTGAGATTGAATTGCTTGATTCCAGTATTATAGACTCCATCTTACTTACAGTGTAACAAAGAAATTATTAATCTAGTTTACATTATACTCTCCTCTTGATATAGTAGTATTCCTGGTATTGTGATTGAATATCGATTTTTATTCGGTCTGCATCCACGCAATTTTATTCAATACTGCTTCAACTACTTCGGCTCACTTTTTCCTGCCGTTGTAGAGCCATAGTACCTATTATGCCTCCTTAGAAATCCACCAGCAAACAAAAATCATCACGCTAAATAGCCTAGCAGTAGCAAAGTAGCTCGCAGTCAACTCGAGTCGAAGACGTAACATGCAGGGTATCCTCAGCTAAAATACTGTAGTGCTACATTGTGTTAGATCGAGTTTAAGCTTAATTATCAAGCACTGTAATTCCTTTAAGGCTCATTTGATTTAGAAGAAAAGACATTGTTTGCTCTTTTACATCTGCTCATCCATCAACTTTTTTAGTGTCAAATGCCTTTCAGCGTTGTTCCAGGGACGCATCTTGTCATTGCTGCGTCCGTGAGATAATGTCCAAGATGTAGCCTGTTGCTTAATGTCTCTTTTTGTGGTACTACAGTGTCCTAATACAAGAAGCATATGCCTGGAAACGATTCAACATCAGGGAAAAACGCATCCATCAAGCGGAAGATGGGAAGCAGCAAGCAGTGTTTTCCAGACTGAAGTGAGGTGGCTTGCAAGTTGTACGATGGCAGTAGCAATTTGAAGTAGAGCGTCTCCACTGTTGCTTGTACAGTAGTATTAATGAGCACGCTATTGTAGTATTGCAGTTGCATGAGAGACCTAGCAATCGGCCGCGTAATCTGATAATCCTGCGGCAAAGAACAAACAGACCCTTGTTAAAAAATGTGTTGCGAACTACAGCATGATATCTATATCATGCCCGGATTATTAACAGACTTCAGCAGATCAGACCTCATTCCAAGACAGATACAAGACAACCAATTTGTCGCTGCTAAATGGTGCATTGGACGCTCCATCACAGCATGAAGTAATGTGTTGAATTGCCTGAATCTCTTTCCTGCTATTAGAAAGGTGCGGGTCCTCTTCAAACCCATCATCTAAACGCTAATGTGGTTCCAACTTTTGCACAATGTCGATATAATGGTAGACGTATATATACTTTTAGTATGTCCCAGAAGAATAAGTAACCTTGCCTGCTTACTGCCCTTTCTACGGTCGATGAGAAGAATGCCCAGATGGTATATTTTTTCCAAGCAAAACAGATCAAATGGCGAGACTTAAGTACTACCTAACAAGAAATTCTTGTTTTGAGGTGGAAGATTGTAAAGTTGCCATACCTTTTGGTTTCACTGTAGTTCTAGTAGAAGCATCGCATCTAGCACATGCAATAATTCCACACATGTATACATTCCACTGTTAATACCTCGCCAAATTCTCCTAAATATAAGTTAGTTTATTTGCATAAGGCAGGTATCATGGGAATCTAGTGCTGTAATTCATTAAGCTATGATGAGCCTTAAATTAGTAGCGCATCAAGGCTGGTATATATTTGTTCCTTCCTCCTAAATTTAAATATACTGTAGTATCACCTTTCTTCCGCATATTCAGCTTTTCATTGATTTTTTATGTATACCACATTAAATACGAAAGACCATATTAAACTGTTCAACACAGTCAAAAACAGGAGGACTAGATAGCAGCCAGTAACTTGAGGTAATACACTACTACAGTATACGGTATATACAAACAAAAGTTTATTATAAATATGGTTAATTTAATGGCTACACTATAAGGTTGCAGTAGCACAACTAAAACACAGAAGAAAAGGAGAAAAAGAAAACCAGATCAAGAGGCAGAGTTTCGAGGCTGCCAGGGAGCCCAAGACACAGCAGAATTTCATTTTGTTGTATTCAAAGGTGGAATACCACGACGAGAGGAAGAAGAGCCGCTACTTGACTTCTTGGGCGAAAGAGCAGGAGAAGCAACGCCAGCCAGAGAGACCCCACGAGAAATACCACCAGTAAAAGGCTTTTGAGCCAAGGATGCACAGCAGTTAGCCCGACATCGGGCACGAGCGACACAGGACGGACGGCAGAAGCAGACAAGAGCGACGCAGATACCCCCAAAGCAGAAGGAGCAACAAAAGCGCAGAAAGCACTACCAGTAGCGGCAGAAGCCAACGCACGACGACGAGAAATGGCCCGGATGGGTCTTGCAGCCTTTTCGTTTTGGCGGGCAGCAGAAGCAGCACGAGCGATCGCACCAGCAGCAGCCAGACGACTTTGATGAAGGCTTAAAGCCTCCTTGGCACCAGCACGACACATTCTTCTTTGAGTTGCACTTTTAGCAACTGGCTTCTTAACCCGAGCAAGGCGAGGAAGACGGGGCACACAACCACGAACAGAACCAACAGCAGCAGCAGCGGTGGCTGCGAGGAAAGGCCAAACAGAGGTTGGGGCAGCAGTGGAAGCAACAGTGCCTGTCAAGGCCAATCGTTTTTGCTTGAGACGCAAAGCATCGGCAACACCAGCACGACGCATCTTTCTAGCAGCAGCACCAGTAACAACGGGCTTCTTGACGCGGCCAGATACAGTCAAGTGCGGTACACCACCAAAAGCAGAGCGTTCTAAATGGGCAGTAGTAGAAGCGGGCGGAGCAGGACAAGAAGCAAGACACAAACCAGCATTTGCCTTCATGCCGCAAGACGAGACAAGCAGGAGTTGGCATGCCGTAGCAGCAGCAGAGCCAAAAGACGACCAGAGCGATATGGCAGCAGACATGCCAACAATGTCAGACGCTTTGACAGCACGAGTCAAACGACGACGCAGAGACGCACCAGCAGCAGGACGACCAGACTACGAATACGGCCACCATCGCCTCGAGCACGGAGAGGCCAAGCAGCAGCAGAGCGACGACGGCGAACACCACCAACATAGCGACAGCCGCCAACAACACTTGCGGCGACTGGATAACCATCCAAAGCAGGGCCGAAGAAACCAGAAAGAGATTGGCCAGGCAGCGACAAACCACGGTCAAACGACACAAGAGAGCCATTAGCAATGGCAAGACGTACAGATCCATTAGCAAGTAAAAGGCGAGCTGCACGACGAGCAGAAGACATGCGGCGGTTCGCAGCGCTCACAGAAAAGGGAGACACCAAAGACTTGACAAAGAAGGCTGGAGGTTGCAGCTTTGGACAAGGCTGAGCCTTCACAACAGGGCGAGATGGCAATGTAGCAGCAGGAGTAGCACAGGCAGCTTTGGCTTTTGCAGCCACCGCCAGCTTGATGCAAGAGGCAAGTGACAAAGGCTCGGTGACATCCTTAGCAGAGCAGGAACCAGGTACACCACCAGCAGACGAGAAAAAAGCAGCCAAAAGACAGCAGCCAAGTTTCAAGACTCCAAGGAAGACACGACGACAAGGAGCAGAACCAACCATTGCGACCAGAAAAAGGCTGAAAAAAAGCCAGCAGAACAGCATCGAATAGCAATCGAAAATCACTACAGATGGGTATTGTTAGTAACCGACATAAATGGGAGCATTAAGAGGAGCAACACCAAAATACTTACCGGAGCCAAAGAGATACTGGAAAGTCCAGAGCACAGCAACTTTGATGAGGTACAAAGGCAGGTAGAAGAACAGGAATGTAAGAAGCATTTTGATAGTCGCAGTATAGCACAGGCAGTGAGAGGACAATAAGGCGATAAAGAGAAGGAAGATTCAGTGAAAAAAATTTCCTTTAAATGACTGTTTGACTCTAGTATCCCTAGAGATAAAACAGTCAGAAAACAAGCCACAAATCCCATGAGGTGAGAGTAATTTTGCACTGTCCTGGTTCGGTTAAATGTCAAGCAGTACTTTGATGAAAGGGCAACTGTTCTGCTAAATCATTTCGTTACCCGGATCATTTCATTCAGTGCTTTATTATCTTCACATGAGATTGTTTGGTTCCAGTAGTATAGACTCCATCTTACCTACAGTGTAACAAAGAAATTATTTACCTAATTGGCATTATACTCTCCTCTTGATAAGTAGTATTTCTGATATTGTGATTCAATCTCGATTTTTATTCAGCCTGTATTCACGCAATTTCATTCAATGCTGCTCCAAGTACTCCAGCTCTCTTATTCCCGCTGTTGTAAAGTCATAGTACGTATCATGCTGCCTTAGAAATCCGCCAGATAGCAAAAATCATTATGCTGAATAGCCTAGCAGTAGTAAAGTACCTCGCAGTCAGCTCGAGTCAAAGACGTGACATGCAGTATATGTCCCAGCTCATATAGTAATAGATCTTGTTAGATAGAATTCAAGCTTATCAAACACTGTAGTGCCTTTAAGGCTTATTTGATTTGCGAGAAAAGACCTGCGTTGTTTTACTACATTTGCTCGTCCATCAACGCTTCTAGTGGCAGATACCTGCCAGCGTTGTCCCGGGGAAGAAGCATCTTGTCATTGCTGCGTCCGTGATATAATGTCCAGAATGTAACCTGATGCTTAATGTCTATTTTTGTAGTACAGTCTCCAAATACAAGGAGCCGATGCCTCGAGATGACTCACCAGGGAACGCATTTATCTACTAGCGGAAGATGGAGAGCAAGCAGTGCTGTTCAGACTAAAGTTAGTTGACTTGTGAATTTGCGCGACGGCAGTGGCAATTTGAGATGAAGTGCCTCATATGTTATACTGTATGTATGAAGAATGTGCGCGCTATTGTAGTTGCATGAGAAAGCCAGCATTTGGCTGCGTAATCTGATAATCTTGTAGCAGAGCATGAACATACCTTCGTTACAAAATGTGTTGTCGAACTACAGTATGAGATCGATATCATGCTCAGGTCATTAAAAATATTCAGCGGATCAAAACTCATCCCAAGCCAAATAGTACAGGAAAACCGACATATAGCTGTTACATGGTGCATCGGACGCTCCATCACAACATGAAGTTATGTGTTGAACAGTCTGAACCTTTCTACTGCTATCAGATAAATGCAAGATCTTATTCTGGCCCATCATTTAAACCTTAGTGGTTCCCACTTTTGTATAACGTCTATATGATGGTAGACGTGTATGTACTTTTAGTCTGTCTCAGAACAATAACTTCACTTGCTTATTGCCATTTCTACCGTCTATGAGAAGAATGCCAAAATGTTATATTCTTTCCAACCAAAACAGATCAAATGGCGAGGTTTAAGTAGCTAGCAAAAAATTCTTGTTTTGCGGTGGAAGATTGTGAAGTTCCCATACCATTTGCTTAGACTGAAATTGCATTAAGAGTATCACGCCTAACACATTACACATGCAATCATCCCCCACATGTACATCCACATTCTACTGTCCAGCAGGTTCATTCTAAATACAAGATAATTTCTCTAGACACAGCAGGTTCAATGGCAACCTACTACTGCGATTCACCAATGATTTGTGGACCTTGAATCAGTAGCTCATTGATGCCTGTATTTAATTGATGACCTTTCGATCTAGATTTGGTACCGCTGTGTCTTTCTTTTGCATATTCATTTTTTTGAAAGATTTTTCATGCAACATCAAATACCAATGGCCATATAAAACTATACAACATAGTCAAAAATACGAAGGTAAGATGACATCCAGCAATTTGGGGCAACACAGTACTACAGTAGCTTTCAGTTCTTCGGTCTAGTTTGTAAACTTCATTGCTTGTCATTCCACATGTTTGTCCATGAAATCTCTTATCAATGTTTATTCCCAGTGTTGAGATGTTTGTGATGATGTTGCATCCTTGACATGGGTTTACGAGTATTCAATTTAGTGTGAGAGTCTCGATGCGTGTGCTGTTTAACTTGATTAGCATTTAGTGTTTGAGTTTGTTGAGTGTGTGTACTGATTTTGTTGAGTGTGTGTATAAATCTGTTGAGTGTGTGTATAAATCCTTGATGTTTGATAGATAGCGTCCAATTTTACAGAAGATGTGAGTGTTGTAAATGTGCTGCTAGTCTGTGTTGATTGTTTTGAGTTTGTTGTTTCTAATCTGATGCTAGGTTGTTGTCATGAATGTGTATAATAATAGTTTCCATGCGTGGATCTCGGTTACTCCCACACATTCCACATGAATTACACTTCAATTGAAAATAGCTAGATGATCCTAAATATATCCACCAAATACCGATGCAATTGTATGTTCTTGATGATCCCACATCCATACTTGTATAAACCTTCATTGTTTTGCCTGCATCAGCTATCTGTCTTATAATGACCATGCTCCTTCATTTTGAATCAAAGTGCCAACTCCATGCTTATGAAGTGTCCACACATTCACCAGTAGTGTACTTAGTCTTACACGTGACCAGAAAGCACAAGTAAAACCATCAAAGGATAGCGAACAACACGCTTATCAAAATTGTCAGGGTTGATGGTTATTCTGACAGTGATTTAGATCTGCAGGATATAATCCAAAGACTAAACACAAACAAGAACAAGAAGCGTAGGTTTAAACCTAGAGCGCCAGCTACCAGGAACATTAAACAGCGACTGACCTGGATAGCTCATAACATTACACAAACTATATTGGATAAAATACATCCCAAATCATACCCATAATAAAGATACCTTTTTATCCATTCAACTAAAAGGCTATACACTTCCTGCACTCTTCCTATATATACCTGACTATACACACTCTCGATCAGAACCAGATTGCTATACTATTCGTACATATTAGCATCTGACAAAATATACAGGATCTTCGGTAGTATAGTGGTGAGTATCCCCGCCTGTCACGCGGGAGACCGGGGTTCAATTCCCCGCCGGAGAGTTTTTTCTAAATTAGATTTGTGTAGTGTATGTAGTACTGAAATACATTGGCCATTTTTTGTGTCAGGTGTCGTGTGTATAGATAGTGGATTTAGATAAAAGTATAGGTCCGAGATATAATTGAGATGATTTTTATTCTTTTTGCAAATTAATTTGATATTTATGCTAACTGAAAAGGTTACACCAAAGTCTGTGTGTACCTGACACAGGTTGTTGCGGATCAAACATTTACCTTTTTCATCCTTAACTCCTGTAATTCCAACGGTTAATCATTCCAAGCAAATAAATATTGTTACAGGTGTTTGGGATGTAGTGTAGATAGTTTTTGTACATAGTAAAATAGAATTCAGATAGTAAAAATGCCAAGCATATCTAACTATTAAATGAGCACCAGATTTATACTGTAGTTGTCCAACTTTAAGAGAACAAGCAAATAAACAAGTATAAAGAATGAATTATACGAATAAAAGATGATATACAATAAATCAGTAACTAAATGTAAAGGACAGATTTTAGGCGATCTTGCAATGTAAATAAGTTCATATACGGTATGTAGTACATAACAGTTATGACATTGTCATTTCCAAGTATGACAACCTAGAGTGGGGTTCTGTCTAAGCAAACTTTCCGTGTATATATTAAGGCGCCAAATATATATGAGTTGAAGGGAAGTTATTTATTAAAAGAATTCAAGAGAATATATCTTCTTACTACTTAGTCACTAATCTAACATGTGACCTAATCAATCAAAAGCTATAACAACAAACCACTAGCAAATACATTGCTGTAGCTACTACTGGTCACCAACAATAGCTAGATACACCGCAAGTCAGCCAGATCGTATTTCTAACATGACAAGCAATGATACTGTACGCTGCGGTGCGAGATTCTGAAATGTAGTAGCAGTTGTGGTAGAATTTGTTGCAGTAACTGTTGATCCCGAGACAAAATCAGACAATTAGTGTTGTTTATAGTCCAGATGTGTAAATATAAGTTTGATAGGAATGTTATCTCAGCGATAAAATATGTATAAAGTTATATAACAAAAATGTTAAACGTAAGAAAGGTTCGATTTATTCTAAATGTATATGATAGATCCAGTTATACTGTATGTAATAATCACATTACATATGATTCATTCAAGCACAGTGAAACATCATCATCTCGCCCGTATATAAATAGCTTCCACTTTGACAGGTATTAAACGTTAGTGAAAATATCTGTCATTGCTCCCATCACTTATTTATCACACTAAATAAACCATACTTAATCCTTATACTGCTTGTCCCAATAATATCCACTTATATTATATAGTAAGTATTGCCCAAGGCTTAAGGACCTGCAAATAGTAACACCAACGGCTCAACCCTCAGAACATCCGTCTTCAGCACTACAAGACCATTGTACTCTTTACACGGTATGTGTCAAAGTCTATGGTAGAGAGCATTCTAGTTCAAATCTCAGTTTAGGAAGAGCCTTCTCATTGGCTCAAATTCGTCGAAGAGTGAACATCAGCACCACGACACTCTTTTACAATCATCGTAACAAGATGACAGTTACGGTAGAGAGATGTAGCTTGTTTTTGAAGGACCAGAGGGCACAGATAGCAGAACAAACACAGAGATGGAGAATCCTAGCAGCAAATATCAATATACACTTCGACATGAAAAACCCAAGGCGACTGAAAAACCTACTTCTTGTATGTATATTCCAATAAGTGTGCGTAGAAAAGTGAGGACAACGAGTGTTCGACTAGCTTGTGTGATTTTTCAGGGAAAGAAAGATTTGATGTTTATTATATGGCAGATTTATGCCCTTTTATAATTGCAATGTGCTATCTATTCTCTAATCTAAAATATCGTCGGTTAAATGTGCGTGCTTGGCTTGGTTTGACGGATCTGAATTGCTTGGTTCTAGATTGCTAATGTTTGGGGTGGCAGGTTGATTGCGGGATGATGGGTTGTTAACGGCTGCGATGGATGTTGATAGTGCGGTGTGTATGGTGGTTCTACATGTTATGAGTTGATTCTGGTACTCAGTTGAATGTTTTTGAATTGTTGGCATTGCATTGTCCTTCCATGTTGTGTCCCTGTTCTGCTTTATTGTTGAATTCTCTTGCTGTGTGGATTCTTCTTATCTTAATCCAAAGCAGCATTCTAATTCAACCTTTATAGCTACCGTGATTAACAAAACTGTCCCAATGTTTAGCATTTTTGAATTCAATGCTTTATAGCGGAGTCACATGTCGTCCAATAACAATGATTTTAGTATCATTAGAAAGCTAAAACTGTTTTCTTTAAGATCCAATTTTAAAAATTTTATTTCAAAGGCGTAAATCAGAGCTGTCATTGGTCAAAATAGGTGGGTACATTGGGACAGTACTGTGAGAGTTTTCTCGAAAATACGTTTATTACTTTTATTCGGGATTAATACTTTGTCCAATATCCTTTAGCTCTAATAACAGCTTTGATACGTCTAGGCATACTCTCTATAACTTTTTGGCACTCCTCTGGCTTCATTTGGTCGTACCAAACCTCAGTTACTCGCTCATAGAGTTCATTCATACCCTTTGTTGCTGTTTCGTACTGTATCAGGCGCCTTTTCAATAAAGCCCACATATTTTCAATGGGATTCAGATCGGGAGCCTGTGGGGGCCACTGCATGACTTGATAGGACTGCTCTTGAAGGTATTCCTTGACCAATTTTGACGAATGCTTAGGGTCATTGTCTTGCTGGAAAATCACCTGTTCACGTCGGAAGCCCACTTTCTCAATAGCAAAAGCGATAGTTTGCTCCAATTCGTCCTCAAGAATCTCCTTATACAAGATCTTGTCCATGTTGCCATCGATCTTGCACATCCAACCGACACCAGCGTAGGTAATGGCACTCCAAAGCATGATATTTCCACGACCATGTTTTACGGTGAGCTTGACATGGTGGTTTTGGAGCTGCTCACCAGACCGGATCCAGGCCCATTGTCGTCCATCTGAGTTAAAACGGTTGATTTTGGTCTCATCTGTCCAAATGACTCGTTTCCAGTCGTCTACAGTCCAGTCCTTGTGCTGCTTACACCACGCGAGTCTCTTCTTGACATTGGCCTGACTAAGTAAAGGCTTAGTGGGCTTCTCAATAGCCCCCAAACCAGCAACGCGGAGTGCCCTGCGAACAGTTTCCGGGTTAACCTTGATTTTGAAGTCCTCCTCCAACAGTTTCGTAATCTTGACGGTGCTTGAAATCCTCTCCTTGGTCGCTTTACGAACACAATAGCGTCTGTCAGCTTCCGACAATACCCGAGGACGGCCACCTTTCGAGTTCTGCACGCCGGGACAGTGCTCCAATTTGATTCGCCCAACAGTAGACTTACCCAGAGATAGCTTTGCAGCAACTTCCCGGATTGAAACACCGCTTCGAAGCATAGTAATGGCAGAGTTTACCTTGGAGACAGTAGTGGCTTTCATGGCTTGAGAATTTACCTACCTGAATAATGGAAGTCCGATTTGGATAATGGGAATCACTTGGGCCAATAAGGTCTTTATTATAAGAGACTTTCAAAGACATACCAAATTGTGGGTTTGATGTATGATGGATTTTCTGTTTTCCAGGAAGATCTCACAATATTGTCCCAATGTACCCACCTATTTTGACCAATGACAGCTCTGATTTACGCCTTTGAAATAAAATTTTTAAAATTGGATCTTAAAGAAAACAGTTTTAGCTTT
The DNA here is from genome assembly GCA_010203745.1 of Mucor lusitanicus. Taxonomy (NCBI): domain Eukaryota; kingdom Fungi; phylum Mucoromycota; class Mucoromycetes; order Mucorales; family Mucoraceae; genus Mucor; species Mucor lusitanicus. The sequence continues at coordinate 3,012,378 of JAAECE010000006.1, read as the reverse complement.
CTAATGATACTAAAATCATTGTTATTGGACGACATGTGACTCCACTATAAAGCATTGAATTCAAAGATGCTAAACATTGGGACAGTTTTGTTAATCACGGTATATGCTTATTGTTCTCCTGTCAAACTCAATTCGGATCCAAAATGTCAGTGCCCGGATCAAAATGTAACCTCAAAAATTGTTTATCCATTTCAAATCCGATTGACATCCAAATGTCAGTGCCCTGATCAAATTGTAACATTGATTCCATTGTTAAAATAGCCATTGCCCCAGTTCTACGTTGTAAGTCCACTCGAATTCAGATCGATCCACCTAAATTGGCTTACACGTATCCAGAGTCAAAGTCCAGAGTCAAATCCGTGATCAAACAGTAATCCTCGGAAAGCTAGCACGTAAACACCGGTTAAACCAGAAATGAGAGCCAAATACCACTGTGTATAGATTAGCCATCATTAGAACCAGATCTGAAATAAACACCTTTCAGAATAAACATAGCACGTAAACTTGTAAATTAAGCACCAAACGCAACACCAGGCTTGAGGGGATTACATAATAATTTTCTTTTTGAGCGACGATCGACACGGCCAAGTCCAAACAAAAGAAAGATACGCATGTATCAAGACGTCAAATGCTTGTATATGGAAATAGTATAGCAATCTGAGATCTGATCGAGATATAGGTTGTAAAGAATAGAGGATGTGCAGGAAGATATTTATAGCCTTTCAATTAGATGGATAAAAGGTATCTTTATTATGTCTATGAATAGGGATGTATTTTATCCAATATAGTTTGTGTAATGTTTGTAGCTATCCAGGTCAGTCGCTGTATAATGTTTCTGGTAGCAGCAGCTCTAGGTTTAAATGTACGTTTCTTATTCTTATTTGTGTTTAGCCTTTGGATGATATATCAGCAGCCTAGCCACTGCAACTTTTTGAAAGGTAAAACGCGAGTAATACGTGAGTATTACGATAGTTTTACCGGCATTTTACTATGCTGGGTAATACGATAGTTTTACTACATGAAGTGGTAAAACGTACGTATTACGAAACATAATCAGTCAGTTTATTATATACTACACCGAAATTATGGCAGTTTTTATTCTTTTTACATACTCATATTCAGTTTTAGCAGGTGCTCAGTCATTTAGAGTAAGAAAAAATCTCTTCTAGCTTCTCATTTTCAACTTAAATCTATATTTTCAATTTTTTATGATTCAGGCGACGTGCTGTCATATTTTCTTACCATTATTCCCAATTAAATTGTATTATGTCGTTCCCAGATTGTATTTGAGTGCGTCTTAACATTCATTTAGCCACTAAAGGTTCGCATCGTGCTGCAAGTCTGCGAAAACTGATTTTTTAACGCTCAAAGGTTAATCCAGCGTTTTACCTATAGTTAAAACGCTGGTATAACTACAGAAAGCTTTGCTAGCAGCAACAAAACTCAGGTTGCTATACTATTCTTATATACTAGCATTTGACAAAAGTGTCATAACTGTTATGTACTGATAGCCAGAGGCTATTAGGTACTTTAGTTATTATAGATAGATAGATGTCTGTAAGGAACAACAAATATATAAATGTGGTAGTAAGAGATATATAGTAGAAAGAAGTTAATGTTTACTGAAGAGTATAAAGGTGAGTCTTTTATACTCTAAATGTAATTGACTAGACAGACTACATAACATCACGTGAAGGACACACGTGACCAAAGTAGAGGCCATTACTATTTGGTAGAAATGAGCCTTAACATCATCCCCCCTTTAAACACTTGTTCGACCCTGAACAAGGTAGTGAGCAACAGAACCAGGTAGCAGAAGATGAGAGGGTAGTAAGGACAACTAGTAATGGATGGACGGCAAAAACAGTATGGATTCAACATTTTCATGCATGAGGCAGAAAAAAAAAAAGGGCATTCTTGAAACCAGACCAATAGACAATATAGACTTCATAAGATAGTGGCACACAAGCAGTAGCAATCAAGGTAACATCAGACACAGGACAAAGGACCAGACAAAACCAACAATTAAGCAATATTCGCTTACGCTCATATTGTAGTCAACATAATCACCAATGTGGAGGACCCTACTCACGCCTAGACTTTTGTTCGTCTCGAACAAATCAAGTCGATCAAAGTAATATGGCAAAACCAAAGAGCGTACGAGACAAGGAGCAGAGATCAGAGAAAAAATAGAGTGTGTGGCACCAAACCAAGGGAAAAACCAGAGCCGAAAGTAAAAATATACTTGGGGTTGAGGTATTTTTTGAGTTAATTAATGTTGTAGAACCTTAGATGGACCAGTAAAAAGATATAGACAACGAGGTTGAGAGTATAGTACGAACAGACATCAAGAAAAATAGATAAAAACCAGAATAAGCAGGAATAGAACAGTAGAGAGAGCAGGAATACAGAAATACGAAGTAAGCAACTAGAGATCACATCAGGAATATACTTGGCAGAACAGAAGAATCGACAACAGAGGGTTTTCAGAGGTAGCAACAACGTGGGAGATGATAGATATATATTGCACCATTAAAATGGGCGATTACTATTCTTGTTTTACGCTCTACTTTGGCAACGCAGAATGAATGCACATATATATCACAATAGGAATGTCCAACCTTCAGAGGATAACTTTCTTTTACGGTATCACCATCACCAAAAAATAAACAGACTTGACCATGTTGGAATAAGAATAGAGAGCACAAGACACATTTGAGAGAATAACACAGAAGGGATACAGGACGTGAGATCGTTAGCTGCTGCTACCAATGTCATAACTAAAGTACCTAATAGCCTCTGGCTATGAGTACATAACAGTTATGACAAAAGAAAGACGTGCCTCTGTAGCTCAGTGGTAGAGCGTTTGTCTTGTAAACAAAAGGTCTGTTGTTCAATCCAGCACCGAGGCATTATTTTTTACAAAAAAAATTTTTCGCTTACATCTACACACACTACTCTTGTCAGGTTCGCACTGACTTTGTGTGTAACCTTTTTATTAGTGTCGTAGCTAGTTAAACCTCCTGTTACACAATACATTAGTATAAATATGATAGCTAACTGTCAAACTCAATAAACGTTGTCTTTTAACTTATAACTGATTCATCTATTATTATCACGACATTAGTATAAATATCAAATCAATTTGCAAAAGAATAAAGATCATCTTTTATCTCAATTATATACTTTTATATACATTTGTCTAAACCTACTCTATAACTACATCTCTACACACGACACTCTTACTGTGTCGTGTTGTTACTGTTACGAATCGGCTCTGCCATTTGTAACTAACTCTTTATTACTGTCGTCGTTATCCTCGTGTCTTTACTCCTTATCTTTTGCCGCTCAAATAAAAGGATACATTGCCATTATCAAATATTCTCTGGATTCTACCGTTTAATTCCATCGAAAGAATTATTCTTAACATTACTGAAGACAACACCAAAAAGCATTTCCGGAGATGCCAAACATTCCATCTAGTACAACATCAAACCATATCGAACATCGCAGAAAACCATGTTACACCTCAAGACATGTCAAAAATCATTACAAAGCCCTACAACAAACCGTAATTCTCCATTTATACATTATCCATTACGAATCCATGGCTAAACAATCATCACAATATCAATTAGAAATCAAAGAACAATTTATATTACAACATACACACTCAAACCGTTTTCCCTTTCGACCGAACTAACGGGATTGAAGAGATCTTATATTTATCGTACACATCTAAACTAGACACATCAATTAAACAGTAAAGAATTACATAGAAACATAATTAGTATAAATATCAGAGCGAATTCAATCAATAAACATCCATCTTATCCTTACCATAACTTTTATCTGAATAGCTTATTGCTTATTATTTTACATCATTGAACTTATCATTCATAAGATTCCTTGAATCCTTCACACTTTTGTATATCGATTCATTGTACTTTATTCTTTTATTTTATTATATCTTTACTAGTTGGACAACTATAAACCTGGTGCTCATTCTTTAGACGAATCTGCTTTGGCTATTCTCTTTATTATTATTACATCTCTCTTATTTACTCTATACAATAAACCACTTTGTAACAGTGTGTAGAGATGTAGTTATAGAGTAGGTTTAGACAAATGTACTGTATATAAAAGTATATAATTGAGATAAAAAGATGATCTTTATTCTTTTGCAAATTGATTTGATATTTATACTAATAAAAAGGTTACACACAAAGTCAGTGTGAACCTGACAACTGTTGTTACGAATCGATACGATTCTAGCACTCTATATCTTTTATTTTATTATTTTTTCAGCTATCTATCAACAAACAATCTTACCTGTCAGCAATTAACAACAAGCAAGGCTCATCAGGTACAACATTAGGTTCAACATCTCAGATTCAATTAGCACAAACTCAACATCCTCGATCTTCTCAACCTTAAATCAGCGGTTGCATACAACAATGTTACACTTTGACAGATGTCAATATTCTTTAAACACTCAATAACACACCATATTTCTCTTTTAGTATTATCAATTACAAATCAACAGCTAAATCAACATTACAATTATCACATCGAAGTCAAAAGAACAATTTATATTACAATATCTACACACAAACGTTTATCCTTTCATCCGTAAGCGAGAGAAATGAGGTTATTAATCACAACAACCATATAATGTAATAAGAGCCGTTAATTACGAGTTTCTAGTTGTAACAGATCCATGAAGGGGATGTTGCGCAAGACTATAGCTATAGTTACGTAGTGTTGCTGGGTATTTGACGCTAAATTTTGTTTGTAAGCAGGTATTTGGGTATTTAAGTATGTATCCAGGATCAAACCATTCAATGTTCCGATTCAAAATCTTGATCCTGAAGTATTAAAATTAGCACGTACCTATGCCAGCTTTTGTGAAAAAGACGATGGTGTAGTTGAATTTGAGATTGGATGAATTACCGTTGATGAATGGATGATTTTCAAGAGTAAGCCAATTTTGTGCAGCGATCTTGACAAGATCCATACGAAGATCCGGTTTTACGAGTTTCTAATAGTGACCGATTGATAGAGGGGGGTGTTGCGCAGTATTGTAATTATAATTGCATAGTGTAGCTGTGCGGTTGACACTAAACCTTGGTTCCATGCAGGTATTTTTAGTATGCAGATTCAGGTCATCATGCGTGATGCATTTACAAAAAATTGCTTATAGAGTATTAGGATTGGCACGTATCTATGCTAAATTTTGTGGGGAACAAGATGGGGTAGCTGAATTTTGGATTGGATGAGTTGCTGCGGATGGATTGATGATTTTTGAAATTTGCTAATTTTGAGGATTGATCCTGACAAGATGTATAGTAAAAGCCGCAAATTACGAGTGACCAGTAGAAACACGCTGACTGAAGAGGGGGTATTGCGCAACACTATAGTCAGAATTACGTACCAAAACGTTGCAGTTGTACTAAATATTTAGTGTACAGGTATGTTTTACCTGTCAAGGTTTTGATCATGATATCCTACAATCGATTTTGAGTAATCGATTGAATGAGATAAACATCTACCTATTATGCCAAATCTTGAGAGAAGGACAATGGTGTAGTAGTAGTTGGATTTTAGATTGTATGAGCCGCGGTTGATTGATGAACAATTTTCGAAAAACCGCCAATTATGAGCACTGATCTTGACAAGATCCACAATAAAAACAGTTAATTACGAGAGTCTAGTGGTAACGAATTGATATAGAAGCTGTTGCACAGCATTGCATTCAAAACCGCATAGCTGTAGTATGCTTTGTTCAAGAGTGGTACAGGTTGAACACTGTTTAGTGGGTTGAACAAAATACGGCAAAGCGTGTTTTCATGCCATATATGAATTTCGGAAAGTACCATGTTAACACTGTCGTATACTATCTACTCTGAGGGGTTGTAACCATATAAACAAAATTCCGGCGGCTATCTTTGTTACTCATTAAATAAATGATTATTCTTGCTGCTGTTTACCAGCATGGTGACAAATGTTACTGATTTCAACCTCCTCCTTAAGATTTATCTATTGTATGAATTGACCATTGCGCTATACGTAACTATTATTTTAGAAAACCTTGTTATATTCGGTTTAGAAAGAACTGTAATGCATCATAGCCGATAGCACTGAAATTAAGGGGTGGCCGATTTAAAGCTGCATTAAGGCATGATGACAAGTAAAGTTTCTATAATTTCTGAGGGTTTCTAGAGTAAAGCATGCACTTAGTTTACATCAATTTTTGTCTAATGCTATTCGGTGTGTAGCCCCAAGAAATACAAATGATTTGAGGTCTTGATCAAGCCTGTAGCATAGGTTGCCGTCGATCTATAGAACACAAAAGCTACTTTTCCCAGCCAAATTGTCTAAATTCAATGCTTAATAACTCGTCTTCTAAGCGATCATAGATGCTCGAGATAGTGCCAAATGATTGCTTTCGATCACCATTCACTTCTTGTACCTTTATTTTGATTTTTTTTTGATCGATTCAAATTGTCGAAAATTCACGTTTTTTCATGAGGTACCCCTCATGGTTTTTGTTAAAAATCAAACGATTGCAATTTTGAAGGCGAAAACGACACTTTTTACTATGATATATATTAGGTCAAAATGACCACACAGATGTAGGGTAACCTGTGCAACTGCTATTTAAAAGGGTGTATATGCTAAATCTCGACTTTTCCTGGAAAAACTGCTTTTTATATTTTCTCAAAATTCTTTATCTTTTCATTCTAAAAGTACTTTAAAATCGACACCATTAAATGCGTCTTTGAATTCTCCCCTTAAGTTTATTAGGAAGTAGTATACGCTGAGCACACTTTCTATAGCTAATTCTAACAAAAATGTTTTCAAATGTCAAATCATATCGATTTTGATTCAAAAAAATCATCGCAAAAAAATCATTTGGGTACAGTCATCACAGTGCAAAATGTTCATTGTACACGTCATTCAGTTTCTGTGTGCTCTGCGCTTCCACAGCCTATTGGCTGCAGTCACCCTCAGCAACGCGTTTTTTTTTTTTTTTTTTTTTTTTTCACGCTCCTTTTCCACGCTGTTTTTGCACTGCACTTTTTCTATTAAACCATATACTTTTTATTACTATTGATTGAATACAACACCACTTTCGCCAAAAGAAGCATACTTTTGCAACCACCAGTACCCAAAACGACATCTTTCAAGTTTCTTACAGTAGGTATCAGCCGATAGGGGCCACTTTTCGCGGTACAATATACAGTAATACTAATTATACAGTTTATTTTAGACCAGTTTGTCGTTACGATATATTGATTGTGTTTGGTTTGTATTTGGTTTGTATATTCCCCTTCTTTGGTTGCCATGGATTACATTCATTCAACCTCTTTTCACTACTTCCTTTCTCGTAATACTGTGCATTCTTTATTAGTTTGCTCTATTATTGCCATTTATTCTTTCCTCCTTTTCTGCACGCAACTATTTTTCTGTTGCTGTACCATAGTGCTATGGTGTATCTTTTGATGCGTTGTATCGCTGGCAGTGCTGCTCTATTGTGGAGTAGCCTTGCATTTTGTTTCTTCTTCAAGTATTACTTCTTCTGTAATACTGGTGGTATTGATATTTTTGCTTCGTATGAGGCAACCACGATCCTTTTTTCTAATACTTTTGTTTCCTTGTACTCGTCATTTTGATGATACACATTGCATGTTAACTCCCTGTATGTAATTGTATTGCGATGTTTCTGTTCTTCATCACATTCTAGTGATGCCCTTTTGTTACTTTTCCCACTTTTTATGGCTCTTTGAGCCATAACCCTCTTTTTCGTTGTGTGGATAAGCCTATCGTTGAAGCACAACTAGATTTGATTCAGAGGCTGGGGGTGGATAGGCTGCTCTCACTTGATTTGTATCACTTACTTGGTGCTAATCAAGAGTCTCAAGCGCTTGCACTATAAGCTGGGGTGTGTAGTAAGGCATGTTCTGGCATTTTAGGGGATTTTGATGATGGAATTGCTAAATTACTGTATTTAGTAATATTTAAAACTCCGCCTAACGTCAAAACAGAGGGAAACCCTCGCAATTTTTTTTTCTGGCCTGGGGTGTCTGTAGGGCAAATAAAGCGTTGTGATTGGCTCAAATTTGGAGACAGCTCAGAGAAATAAAGCATTTGTATTGAAACTAAAAATGTAATTGAAATGAGAAAAGCACGATTAAACATTCAAAATGCATGGTACAAATGGCTTAAGGTAACTACACACAATACAACCATAAGTATTAGACATGATCAATTACATTCCCTATCCTAAAAAAAAGAGTTTTGAATCAATCTAAGCCTGTTCATAACATCCAAAAGTACAATTTTGCATTATATTGGTATCAAATCAATCAAAGTCTTCAAACGTCAATCATCTGGTTTATGAGATAGACATGTACTTATGCTGAATTTTGTGAGGGACACGATGGGGTAGTTGGATTTGAGATTGGATAAGTTGCTGCTGATGGACGGATGATTTTCGAAATTAGCCAGTTTTGAGCACTAATTTTGACACGATTCATAAGGGAAGCCGTTAATTACGAGTGTCTAGTAGTAACAGACTAATAGAGGGGATGTTGCGCAACACTGCATTCAAGGCGGCTTGGCTTTAGCATGCTTTGCTTTAGAATAGTACAGGTTGACCATTGTTTTAAGCGTTGTTGGGCAAAATGCGGCAAAGCGTGTTTTCATGCCGTAAAGGAATGTTAGAGAGTTCATATTAACATGATAGCGTTGGGTTTTAGTAAGAGAAATGTGCGGTTTATTGGTACGGTACCGCTCAAATTAGAGCGTAGCACAGAATGGGGCATAAGTTGAACGATTTGGATCCGTTGGCTCAATGAGTTGATGGTGGTGGCTCTGGAGGGTAATGTCGAGAGTAAAATAAGGATAAGGGAGTATTTTTATGTGAGTTGCATGAGGGCCCAGCTATCTTTCAACAGCTGCTTTGAACGGAATTTGCCTATAAAAGTAGCAGTACTATACACACTGCTGATCTATGTGGGACTTTATATCCCACATTGCTTATGTGTGATGCAGCGACTGTCTTGATGAATGTATTTGAGCAAATCTCTTTGTATCTGAGGATCAATGTTACCAAATATCAGTTTATTGGCATTTCACGGGTAATAAGCAACATGCTAAATGCAAATTGAAGGTATACAGCAAAAGAGCATCTTATAAGAGGCCCACAAAAACTGCACGATCATCACCCGCCGTAATGTAGACGAATTACTAGATTCAATGTTGGATTGATCATCATTATATATTAGAAGGCTATTAATATGATATGAAATTAATGTCTTACAAAACCCAAATTGGAACCGCCTGAAAAAGAGAACAGACATGTCAAAAAAAAAGTGTGCTGTGTGTGTGTGCCTGCATGTACATGGCAACGGGCGTTTATTGGGGATTTGCCATTCTTTCTTGATATTCTTTTTTTTTCGACGAGTTTTATTTATACTCTTCCTATCATCATGACTTGGCGATGTTGCTATTAAAAAAGACTATAGATCCAAACCGACGTATTTTCAATTTTTACACACTAATGATGATGAGAATAGATCTACAATATATTGAAAATATAGTTTAAATGGAACGGAGCATGGATTGAATGGAAAGGTTCCAGAATCCCGGTTCTATTGTACTATAGATGATTTAAAATCGCTTTATTTCCTTCTTTTTCCATTTTGGAGACATTAACGCTAAAGAAATGGGGATATCATCATCATCGTCTTGCTCTTCACCGCTCAAGTGATCATCAAATTGCAATCTTTCCTTGACCTTCAGCTTGTATTTATCTGCTGCTGTTTGAAATTCTTCGGTTGGTTTTATATCCAATACGGCAATGGGAACCAGATCCTTGTCGTCGTCTTCTTCCTGATCGCTGAGCAAACTAGATGGCTTGCTTGTGGGTGATTGCAAGTAACCCAACGGCACATCATCGTCGTCGTTGTCTGAATCCAGTGCGGGTGATGGTTTGTACGGCTTCTTGTAACTTTTAGTATACGTGGGCGTCGTGGGTGATTTGACCAGATTTTGGTGTGATTTACTGGAGCGCAACCGACGTGGGGATGCAGAGAGAGATCTAGAACGAGATAGGTGTTCGTGCTGAATGGGCAGTGGAACCTGTTGATTCATTGATTCCTGTTGTAATTTAGCTGCTTTTCGCAAGTCATGAGCAGAGCTAAATTTACGCATGCTGTTGGGCTGATGCTTTAATGGGATAGGAGGTACCGGTGGTGCAGTTGTCTTGTAGGTGGGTGATAAAAGAGGAAGGGAATCGGCCAGCGATGAGGGTGGTTCTCTTTTACATAATTTGTTCAGTGCAAGCTCTCTTTCTTCCAGCATCGCAGTGGATGGATCTCTGCCCACTGATTTGGATCTTTGTCTTGTTCGTTGTCTTTGCTGCTGCTGCTGAGGTGGTTGTGGTTGCTGCTGTCTAGTAGCAGGTCTACGGGAATCCGATACGGATGGCTTTGGTATTCTAGGCGGTGCATAAGGATCTATTTGCTGCTGCTGATGGTAAAATGTAGGAGACAGCATCGAATTGAAAGGTACCGATGAGATACCAGATCCTAAAGGAGACAGCTGTTGTTGGTGGTGGTGATGAGGTACAATTGGATCAGGCTTGTTTTTGCGAAATAAACCAAACAATGGCATTGGCTTTTTGGACCGCTTCATGTTGGAGGGTGTTGTGTTGTGATTCATGACAGGAGAATAAAGAAGAGAAAGAGAAAGAGACCAGGAAAAGGCTAGAAGATTTTTATATAGTTGCAACTCTAGTAACACAACACTAGCAAAAAGTGATACCAAGCAAATGAAAAAGAAGGGCTGCTTTCCTTCTGGTCTCTCTCTCCTTTTTTATTTGAATAGCAGCATCATTATTTGACATGAACGTGTTGAATGTATATATTAAACCAGTGTGTGAAACCTATCTTCAAGGGGAAGAACTTAGGGGGAAATACCGTTCAAACTATGGCAATATACTATTTCATGCAGAGCCACGAGTACAACATCCTATTTTTTTTAAAAGCGTAGAGGGTTAATAAGGTGACCATCTCTCTTTCTTCTCTTTCTCTCTCTTTTTTTTTTCTATTGCACTTTTTACATTGCAAAGATGGGAAACAACTCGTTGCCTTATGAAGTGGTCCATTGCTCTTCATGGGATGATGACTATAATCCTGAGCAACTGGTCAAAAGTAGTCCTGGAAACCATCAACAAGTGGAGCCTCAACAGATGAAATGCAAAGGATGGCAGACACCCAAGTGAGTTGCTTTGTGTCAAGGGATACAACATATACTAAGCATCATATGACAGATGCCCTGAATACCCTCAAGATCTGATCATTCACTTGCTGAGTGGAGCGAGCCGTATATCCAAAGTGCAAATACTATCACATCACTTTAAAATTGCGACTCGAATCGATGTATACATTGGCATCTTGAAAGACCCGCAAGACGTATTGGAAGACATTGCGCCTGACACGCCGCCCAGTGAAGACGAAGATAACATGCTGATTGAGTTTACAAGATTAGGGTGAGTTTCGACTAGCCCATGACACACTGCCATCATTGTTGACTGATCAGAAAAGACGACCACCATGTTTAGTTATGTTTGTTTTGATAACAACGCACGCGCTCAATTTCGAGCTCGGGAACTCAAATCTATCAAGATCAACGCAGATGGAGAATATGTGCGATTAGTGATCAGGAACTGTCATCGCAACCGCTTAAACACCTATAATCAGGTACATGTCTTGTATGCCAGCTACGAAAAAAAATATAAACACATGCGTAGGTTGGCATTCTTGCTCTAAACATATTAGGACAGCCATCACATTTAATCGATAAAAATGATATCATGTCATCTTGCAACAGCAATAGCAACACCAACAACAACAGCAGCAACATGCCTCAGCAAAGTCTCTTTGACGACAACAGCATTCTGAGCTCATCCACTCGACGTACCAGTGTCTCTAGTAACCAGAGCCAAGTCAATCGATTGCCTACATCCAGTGTAGCCGAGATGGAATTGCAGCAATGGACGGCTGCATTGCTCCATGCCGAAGAAGAAGCTGTCAGAGGTAGGTTACTGAGAGTAAGTGGTTGTCGTTGCAAGCTGACCCCTTTGGCGCACGTCTTAGGTGAAGCGTATCAGACTGCAAAGACATACAAATACCTGGGCGATAAACTGGAGCGATTCACCAAGATACTATCCGACCTTGAGATTGGTAAACGGCATGCCGTGGAGAGCAAAGATTACGACGAGGCCGAAAAGATCAAGGAAGATATCAAGGAAATCAAGCAAGCAGCAGACACCATGTTGAAGCATGCGCACATTTGTATTGAAGATGGTCG